>CANXYC010328780.1:0-90396 GCA_948193065.1 Aleurites moluccanus | reverse complement strand
CCTAAAACTGAATTTAGATTTATTGTAAATAGTATTGATATCTACCTTTGGGAGTTTCCATTCTAGGCAACTTTTGGACGGATCATCGTACTGGAAAGATTCTTCCTGTACCAGAGAAGTATCTAAAGGGATCATTTCTTCATCTATGGGTCTTCTTCCACATTCATCATAAAAAGCTGGGCTGTCCATAGATCATATTCATCTATATTAGTTTCATATTCAGAAACTACTTCATAAACTGAATCTATTTTAGAATCTATGTCAGAATATTCATCTTCTTCTATTGGTTTATAGATAAGATTCTCATCTTCGAAGAAAATTCTTCTAAGATTTTATTTTCGCTTGTTCTTTTGTGGACATACATTTGCTTTGTGATCTTTTGAATCACAAATCCAACAACAAGAACAATTGCTAAGAGGTTTCCCTTGCGGGCACTTAGGGGCTCTACCATATTTTTTCTTAAAGGATTTTATTCTGTCTTTATCCCTAAGATTGGTTTTCCTTCTAATAAACCTAGAAACTTTATTTAACCTCTTTTTGTTATTTCTATCATTTTTCGATATTCTTCTTTTTCTATATCCTTTAAATTTTTTCTTTTTTGTATCACAAGAAGAACATCCTGCTTCAGATTTCTTTCCTATCCCCTTTTCATTTATTGTAGTACACCCGTACCTACCAAGAATATATTCAATCTGAGAGCAACAACTTTTGTTCAAATAAGGAAGACGTTTTGCATCTTGTCTTACTTGAAGTTCAGTACATACCTTTCTCAAGGCATACCTAATTGCCTGTATTTTTCCTCCTAATCTATCAACTACTTTTTCTTCATTTAGGAGGAGTTGATAGGCATTTTTTGCTACCTCTGGCCATGGTTCTGGGAGTTTAGCAAAAAACAATGTTGATATGTAATTTTGAGTATTAAGATCAAGATTATAATAATATTTCTGAAATTCACATCCATAGTTATCAAAATAACACATGTCACATATCTGTAGTTTCATCAATGCCATTTAGGACTGTTCTCTCTCTAATGATTCAGTTGATATTGAGAAACCACAAAACTCTTTTTTCAGGGCATCTACTATGATAGCTGAACCTCATCTACTAGAACTGCTTTCCTAATTTTATCTCTAATAGAAGTTTGAACTGCTAGCTGATCCCAACAATTTTGAGCATTCCCAACCATGGTGGCTTTGCAAAGTTCGTAGGTGGCCTTAGTTGAGTAGCTACCTGCTCTGGTTGTGAACCTGATCATGAGAATCCACTCATCTATTCTTTCAGAAGCATGCTTTTCACAATCTAAATTTATAAAAGTTGCTGGGGTGATTACGGGCCTTAATGGATTATCCCTAGGTTGAAACTCTGGTTTCGCTATATGGGGATAATTTGGTTTATATTCTGCCCTCTTCATAGCAAGAAGCTCATTAAATGTTCTATCATCTAAATGCAAAGGAGTTTCTTCTACCAGACTTAAAGATTTTCTAAGGTCTTCAGCTGCTTTGTTACTCTACTGATTAGCAGCTCTGATATCAAGGTCAGCAATATAAGGAACTATTTTGTCTCTCCTTAATTGCAAAATTTCTTTTTCAGAAAAAGGTTTTTTCAACGCTCTATCTCACTTGATTGCATCAAGCCTATCATTCACCAATTTTCCTACTTCTTTTACTAAAGCATTTCTCTGTTCTGGTGAATCTCCTGTATTTCCTTTTGCATGCAATTGCTCAAGGAGAAAGCTCACTTCATTATGAATATTTTGGAATGAAGTCAATCCTGAAAGATTAGAGCTGACACTCTCTTCCCTATCTAATCTTCCCATTTTTTATCTAGAACTACCGGGTGTATTTTCAATTTTTTTTTTTATTTTCTAAATCGTTACCCAATTTTCTAGACCTAGAGAATTTTCTTAGAGAGTAAGAAAAAAGTCAATTTTTCTGAAGTGTAATCTTTTACAAATTAAATAATCTCTTTTTAGATTAACACTTCAATTTGAAGTTCTAGATGTTACCAGAGGATTATCTTAATCTAAAATAGCTAATTGATTAAAAACCGGATACTGCTCTTCTAGAAATTCAATTATGTCAGCTACACCACAATATTCATGGGCAATTTTATTTTCTAAGGGAGAATTTCTATAATAGAATCAATTCTAATTAATTCGTTCCTATGTTTAATTCTCCCACAAACTCAAGAATATTCCCACTATATCAGTGAATGCTCTTTTCTGTCTGTAATCGAAAAGTGTTTTATACTATTATACACTCTTTCAGAGATTAATGAATTTTTTCTAAAAATTTCATCCATAAACTAACAAATTAAATAAATTTTGAATCCATATGAATAGTATTTTAAAAATTAAGGATCAAAATATAATTAAATGTGAGAATTTTATCGTTATAAATTAAAATTAAGAGATCATAAAATGCATTAGTTAAAATTGAGGGATTATGAATGAAACTTATTCCCCACTGCCATTCATCAGTACTCCTGCATTCAAATCGCTACATTTTCCGTACTTTCCCGCACAAAAATCCACTTCACTTCACTCTCCAAAAATGCATATCAAAATCAAACCCTAGATCCCTCCAAATTCTCTCAATCCAACTCAAAGCCATGGCCTCAAATCTTCCTATTGTTGAAGATCATTGCAACACCGAGACCGACGAGGAGACCATCGCTCTCAAAAAGAAGCGTTCTCGGCGCGTGAGCTTTGCCGACCGTGAGATCACCTCGGTCCACATCTTCAACCGAGACGAGGACTATGAGACCCCTCCAGACTCCTCTGCGAACAATCCAACCTCCGACAATGTCTCGGAGGCTGAGAAGGAGGTGTTAGGGTTTTTCAGGGACCTTGCAGATAGTGATGATTCTAAAGAAATGTCGCCGCCTAGTGGAGACAACGACGACGACAATGACGACGATGTTGTCAATGTGAGGAAGTCGTTCTTGAGACCGATTGAGTTGCCGTCTCCCGGAAGTAGCATTATTGGTTCTGCTACTTCGAATGATGATGGTGTGTATTTTGTTAGAAATTTCTCTGACTTGTTCCCCCTAAATGCTTTCTTTATATTTGAATTTTGGCTTTCTAATAAACAGGATTAGCTTCTTGTGTTTCACTTTCTTGGCTTCACAAATCCAAAACTCAATGTTTGATTAGTTAATTTTGTATTGGAAAATGCTAGATGGCTTAAGGAACGTTGAAGCATTTTTTTTTTTTTCAGACAACTTTTTTGGGCCTGTATCAGCTAGTTTTATTAGACATGGGCAGCTATCTGATTCTGCTGCCTCAGATGATAATCATGATATCACAATGGATTCAACGGCATTCTCAATGCATTACCGTAGTCTTGCAAGGTCTGATTCAGGAGGAAACACTTTTGAAGAGAAAACACCTTCCATTCAGGAAGTTTTATGGTACTAACAAAAGCCAAGAAGCTAATTCCGCAGGTTTCTCTTCCTGTTGAGAACGTTAGTTGTGGCAAAGATTCAAATGACATGAGTCTTATTGGAGAAAATCCACGAAATTATGACTATGGTAAACTTTCTCCTACATTGGAAGCACTTATAGCAGCAGGCAGCAAAGATTTGCATGATTTCTCTGTTTCAGATTCCACCACTAAAACATTATTGAAGAGGAGTGAGGTTTCCATGAGCGATGAGAATTGGAGTGGACATGGACATCAGAAGGATTACAGAGATAAAGAAACATGCAATGTTGGTGAGCTTGACATATATACTGAAGGAGTATCTGCAGTTTGCATGAAATTGGATGAGGTGAATGGTGTTTCATTGACCACTCTAGTTGATCATATTACTAATGGTTGCTCATCTCACAGAAATGAAGGTGTGGCAGCTGATGTATATGCTTCTCAGCAAATGCAAACTCCTAATCAGCTGAACAAAGTAAGAATTCTCTTTTGGATTTTTATTTACGCTCTAGAGTAAATTGATCCACTCCAGTGGTCTTGCTTGATTAGTTACCTGGGTTACTTATGTTTTGTTCAATCGTTGCCAGCAAAATCTTTGAAGATTGAGATGAGATTTTTTGTTGGCATTATGCCATATTGCAATAAATTTTCATTCTAATTTATATGGTTTGTTTTGCATGCATCTATTCTGCCACATGTTTTCATTTCATTTCTCCCACTACCTGCTATATACATAGTTATATGTTCTGATGTAATCATAGTTATATGTTCTGATGTAATCACACATCATGTGCCATACGTGATGGCAACTTTTGTAGTTGTTTTCCTTGGCACCTTTTGAGTTTGAGCAGTGATTTTTAGATTTTCTGACACACTTCCACATCTTCTATCTCTTGCCACTTTGCTTGAAGTAGCCAACAATTCAATTATTTTTCCGAACAGATATGAGTAACCTATATTATCTTTGGAAATTAAGGCAATGACTTATGCACAAGAATTTTTTATTTCAGTTGCAGGTGAATGATGACTATGGTAAGGGTGTGATTGGGATGAGCATGATGAATGTTGAGTTCCCTGATGTTAGTGGGGGTTCCCCACAGAGCATGCATGGTGAAGTTATTCAGTCAAATGCATTTGCACAACTTGAATCTGGACAAATTTCAAACAAATGCTGCTCAGAAGAAACTTCTAACAATAGAAGAGCTAACTACGGCATTTCTCAGAATTCTGATCGACAACACAGATCTTCACTAATTGGGTCCATATCCCCGGTGTCTGCTAAACAGCAGCAAATTTTTTTGGACACTGCTAAGTCCTGTCGACAATTATCATATGTGACTCCTTCCCCAAAACAGTCAGGCTCTTGTTTTGGCAAGGAAAACATAAGGAGTATTGAGAATCTTTTGCCTGTTGAAAAAAGTAGCTCCAAGTTCAAAATTTTTGAGCCTTCTCCCCTTGCATCTGCTTTGAAAGATGGAATTGAAAGATCAAAACTAAGATTATCAAAGCTCCTTTCTTCTACAACTTCCCTCTTCAATGCTGTAGCTGAAGAAAACTGCAGAGACATTGAGTGCAGAAATTTGGATGCCCTGGTTACCAACTTAGAGACGCGCATATTTAGTGTTGATCAAAAGAACAAACATCATGCGAGAACAGACTACATGGATAGTGCTGGTATTGGCAACCGAAAGAATGATGATAGGTTGAGCAAAAATGAGGGAGTGATAAGTCTTGCAGAAGATGGAGAATTTCTGATTCCCATGTCTACCCATATTCTTTCAAAGGAGGGAGATACTCGGCTGATAACAGAAGTTGCTTCACCTTCTCAATTGACTCGGCGGCAGAAGAAAGTGCAGCAAGATATTCTGATGCCAGAGAAGCTTGGCCAACAGATGGTGGTTGTTCTTGGATCTGATTCCCCATCAGTTGATCTAAAAAATGATGTGAAAACCAGTCCACTTGATAAGTTTCTTTCTCATCCTGCAAAGGTGTTGGATCAGAAGTCATCCTCATCAACAGAACATCAGGGTGCTCTCTCTCGTAACATTTGGAATGATGATCTTGTTAGTAGTGGCTTAGGACAAGTTAAGACAACAATAGGTAATGTTACCAGCAATACGCATTCCACTGCAGTAATTGATGAATCAGACTCCTGGTTTGCTGAAGGGAGAGTACAGTCTAATTTATCCCCTATAGAGATTAATCATTTGAAAGACTTTAATCAAGTGGAAAAGGTGCATGATAAGCTAAGTTACCCTTCTGACCTGCAACATGCATCAGAAAACTTACCAAATTTTGGAACTCCTTTAAGGGAGAGGAACACCCTTAAGTTTCTCTCGGGGAACCCAGATCAGAAAATCCCATTTGGAACTGACCCAATCCATTCTGATGATGAGCGTCCCAAGGAATGGAATCAAGCTTCAATTCCTGCATCAGCTTCCCTATACGTTCGTAAAAAAAATAAACATGACCCTTCATTTATAAAGGTTACATCTCTTTATCTCTCTCTCTCTCTTATTTGGTGGATAAAGTTCCTAGGCTGTTTGTTAATGTAAATAATAGTTCAGCATTCTATGCTTTTGAAGTTTGACATTCTAAGTTTGATGCATGGTTAAGTCAGAGTCCCTTTAAGAAACAGTTGACTCAGAGCCCTTCTAGGAAAGAGTTGCATGTTGTGTCAGATGATGAGAATGTGCAATCATTGGCTAGGAAGGAAATACTGTCTCCCAACTCCAGTTTTAGTGGACCTGGTTATGATGACAGCAATCTGGAACTCCAAGTTCTGCAAAGTCAAATTCCTGCGCAATATATTGAAAAATCTTCTCTACGGAAAAGAACTGAAGAATCATTTCCTGAGGAGGCAGATCGTGCTGATAAAATTAGGAGGATCAATAACAGCCCAAACAATCACAAAATTGAGGGTTCTAACACAGCAATGAAGCACTGGAGCGATGTATGTATACATGTTACTTATTCTTTTTGTCACATGACTTTCATATGCAGGTTTGCCAATAGTGCAAGTAGACTTGGGTAAATTATGACTATCTTCATTTTGTCATCTTGTTTTTTTATGTGACAATTTCCCCCATGGTTTGCTACTTTAGTTCTTTCATAAAGGTAAAATTATGTTATGGACTTTAGCCCTAGAACAAGAAATATGCCTTGTGATTTTCATTGTGCGCGCCAAAAACTATGAATGAGCAAACATGTCAAACTACTTATTAAAAAGTCCCAGCAACTCTTAAAAAATGAGTCATTTTTAATGGGATGGATGTATGGAGCACACCTTGGTACATAAACCATCTTTTGAGAACTGCAATATGCCACAATGCAATTGGACAACATTACATGGTTATTTTATAGAATTTTGCCTTTATCCTTCCAATTTATTCTTACTTCTGTGTCTGCCTTTCAGATAGTGCTAAAATTCTCAACTGATACACAGCAGTTGCTCCTTCCGTTAATGGATAAACTAAATATAAGATCAGTAAGATGTATTCCTCTCTTCCTTATGACATTTTTTTATGCTTTATTTTTCTCTTCTTTTCAATGTAGTTTTATTTTTGTTATGTAGATTGGTGTGCTGCATGATATTTTGGTTCACCTGCAGAAGTGTAAGAAATATGAGATGCTCTGTTTTCAAATACAATCTCAGGTCTGATACAATGATTGAAAAGGATCATTATATCCTTTATGCATTTTTGTGGTTCTCATTGCTTCTTATGATGGGAATAACAAATTGAAGCCTAACCATGTGCCTTCTACAACTGTTCTTGTATTTCTTCCACAGAAAATGTTTGATCAGTCCAGTGAAGTTTGGCGTAAAAGGTGGTTACTCGTGTTGTCATTATTACTATGTCATGGATATGGATGACTTTAGTCCTTATGTGATTGTTTGCAATTTAATATTTATGTCAGAAGTTCTGATTGGTGAGTTAATGTTACAGAGTAGCGGAAACAAAAATGTTGCTCTATAGGTTACTATATGAAAAGGCAAGGCTGCAATTAATGTCTGTCAAGCATGAGAAATTGCTGGTATTCCTCTCTTACTTTTTGTGTATTACATTCCTCGGATATGTATATTCTTTGTCATCTGCCCTTATTCTTGTATGCAGAAAAGCGCACAACAATTAAGCTCTGCAATTCAGAAGTCTCAGATGCTGAAGTTGCATAGAAGTGACATGGATACTACAATTGATGATACTCTTAGCAATTCATGCACAGTTAATTTGGATAGCAAACTTGAGGTATATACATCATTTTTTTTAAAGATGTTAATGTGTCCTATAGGCCCTTCAGTGTGAAATCCACTCTTAATCATTTGCCAATAAAATAAAATTATGCTGGCAATGAGGAGCATTTTCTTAAATTGTATAATTTGAGGGTATACAATTCCAGGAACTGTAAGACAAAAAAAGAATGGTTTGACAAAAATTTGTGAATTGTGCTACATAAGAGTAGTTTAATCCTTGTTTAAAACTACATTAGTCAGCCCATATTGATACAGTGCTGTTTGCCTCTTTCTATCTATAATATTTACTGAAAGGATTGGATGATTTAAGAACTTAAGGGGCTCTCTCTGGTTTTTTTTTCCTCAAATCCCAAGCATCCCAATTTTTTTCCTCACATCAGAAGGTGGGGAGATTTTTTTTTCTCTGTTTTCTCCACTTTTAAACTTGCACCGTCATCTAAATTTATTATTACCTGTCAAGAGAGGATTTGGTTTCAGGATTTCTTTGATGCATTGTTATAGATGATGGAACAAAGAGCAATCATTGTATGGTTGCCAAGCTGAGTCAATTAATGATCCAGCTTCCTGAATTATCATTGGAAGCGGAAGTATATGCCTTAACAATATTGCTTTCTCATTGTGGCATAGGTTAGGGCAGAAGTCAGATCCATCAATGTGTAGCTTGTAAATATTGAATGTCTGCCATTTTACATGTTGCACTAATGTATATTGACTCAACTTTATCTTCTTCATGGTACATAATAAAGTTTCACATAATAAAGTTTTTGTCTTGATATTTAAATAATTCTTTGACATATGTCTCCATATTTGCTAATAGGCTTTATTCGTATCCATTCTGCTTCTGGAATGTTTTCAAGGATCTTGGCAAGAATAACAAGTTCATTTTCAAGTTTCATCATGAAGTGCATGCTTTATTATTATGCAGGTTTCCAGGGAAAAAGTGGCCACAATGAAGCATGAGTTTGAAGCTTTAGATACGAAAATAAAGAAGCTAACCAAATCTTTCCACAGTTACTGCAAAATAAAAGAAGAGCCAAGCTATTCTGAGACTATAGTACTTATAGATGATCACCTAAAGAAGAAGACCTCTTGCAGGTTTATGCATGGAGATTTGCAGGTCTCTACTTTTACTATGATTTTTATCATATGGAAGATAATGTTCTACTCCTAGATCACTGACAGTGATTCTAATATTTTACTTCATCAGTTATGGGAAGTTGATGATCTCAGGAGCAGGAATGGTAAACAAAATATTGTTCTCAACTACCAAGGCTTAATCTGTCAAAGGTTGCTTCTTTGTTGATTTTTGTTTCTTTTTATTGGTATGCTACCCCAGTTGAGGCTTAAGTGCATATTAACTAAAATATATACCTAACTGTATTCATTCGTCATGATGAGATACAGGTTTGCGATAAATGATAGTCCTATCCCTGGCATATATGTTTCAAACATGTTAAATGACATCATTATTGCTAAGGTAATGTAGTCAATCATTTATCTATATATGCATGATTAGTTTTATGTACTGTGCGCATTCTAAACCTTAGTATTTCTTGTTCATTAGAACTTCCCTAACATGGATGCCTGTGTGGCATTTGCTTGTGTGCTAAATGCTAAGAACACAAAGAAGCATGTCGGATCCATAAGTTTTGCACAAGAAACACAAGTAAGTCTTGCTCTTTTATTTTTGCTTTTGGTCCCTTTTTTTTGGTCCATATTTTTTTTATTTACATCAAAATTTAAATGATAAGCTACACAATAAGGGTAGCTCTCCCTTTCTCCTGAACCCCTTCCACCCAACTCATGATTCTAACTCAAGACCTCTTGATGGAGATCTCATGTCTTTTACTGCTAGGCTGACCCCTTAGGGACTTTTGTCTATATTTTGCTCTGGACTCTTCAAATGCAAACATGTGTCGATCACTTAATAGATAATCTTCTAGTTCAATTAACACCAGAATGTGTTTTCTCTAGGTCATTTTTTTAGCTTTCCTATATATGCCTTAAAACATGCTGCAAGCAATTGATACATATTTTCTTATGCTTTTCTATTCTGGCTTTGGTTGTTAGATTTATTTGAGAGTACATGCAGCTCTCTCTCTCTCACATTATACGTCTTGTAATTTTATACGGTTTTAGAAGGGCAAAATTGATTGGATTAAACTGGGATTCTTTGATACAATCAATAGCTTCTTTAATTCTAATGCCATTTTGATTGCAGATTACTAGTGCACTACTACATAATCTGCTTGATGTGGTTGGAGAAGTACAATTAGCACAAGTAGAACTTAGAAATCTAGTGCGGACAAGCTTTTGTTCTTCCTCTGGTAACTAATAATTGTTTTTTTATCTTTTTATGTTCCTTTTTATTTGTCTGTGGGTTTGGGGTTCTAACATTTACATTATCAAGGAAGTCACAAATAGCTATGGGAAAGGGTCATGGATAGTCAAAAGTTCAAATATCATTAGAGAAAATGAGAAGAGTTGTCAAAAGCAAGGGCCATAGTGATAGTTTAGGTTGAGAGAATGTTGAAGAAAAGAGAATCATCTTTATTTCATTGATATATTTAAACATCTGTACAATAGGTCTATATATGCACATATAACAATCCTAAACTAGGAAAGAACAAACATGGAAAGATAAAATTTATCCTATAATCATGCTTGGAGATATGAAAATATTTACGGGTCAACTCTCCCCCTCAAGTTGGTGCATAGATATTGCATATGCCCAACTTAAAAACTAACTTGTGGAATTGTTTACCATTCAGTCATTTCGTATGCATATCAACAATTTGATTGTCTAAAATATGAGTGAGTTTCAGCACATCCTGCATAATTTTTTCCTTTATGAAGTGTCGATCAATCTCAATATTTTTCATTTAATCATGCTGAACTGGATTGTGAGCAATCCTAATGGCAGCCTTGTTATCGCTGAATAGGGATATATCATTTTTCTCTGTCAGTGGCAATTCCTCTATAATCTTCCTTAGCCAAAATTAACTCATAAACTCCCTGAGCCATTGCTCTATATGCCGCTTCAGCACTTGAGCGAGCCACCACATTAAGTTTCTTATTTTTCTAAGTTACTAGATTTTCACTCATAAAAGTACAATAGCCACATGTTAATTTTTAATTAATGAGGGATACAGTCCAATTAACATCAATATATACTTTCAATTTTAGGTGGCCATGCTTAGAGAATAGTAATCTTTTTTCCGGTTCAGTCTTCAGGTGTCTCAAGATACAAAAAAACTTATTCGAGATGAGAATTGCGGGGATCATGCATATATTGACTAACCACACTTACAACATAGGCTATATCAAGTCTAGTATGTGAAAGATAAATCAATGTTTCTACTAATCTTTGGTATCTTTCGAACTCTATTGGATTACTCAAACCAGCTTATAATTTATGATTAGCCTCAATTGGAGAATCTGCAGGCTTACATCCCAACATGTCAGTTTCTTCTAGGAGATCCAGGATATATTTCCTTTGAAAAATTTAGATTCCTTTCTCCGATCTAGCCACCTTTATACCAAGTAAATATAGCATCTTTCTTAAATCTTTAATTTCAAACTCTTTAGACAATAATTTTTTCAAACAGACAATTTTTCCTTATCATTTCCAGTTACAACTATATCATCAACATAGATTATTAGCAGAGTGAGCTTTGCATTAAAGTGCTTAATAAACAAGGTATAATCAATATTACTTTGAAAATACTCAAATGAAATCATAGCTTTACTGAATTTATCAAACCGTGTTTTAGGTATTTTTTTAGCCCATGCAATTCTTTCTTCAATTTGCATACGTTCCCTCGTCTTCTTATTATCAAAGCCTAAAGGTATTTCCATATAAACTTCTTCTTTTAATTCTCCGTATAAAAAACATTTTTTATATCGAACTGATGTAGATCCCAATCAAAGATTAGCTTCACATGATAACAAGACTCTAATGGTATTTATTTTCGCAACAAGCGAGAAAGTCTCTTGGTAGTCTACCCTGTAAGTCTGAATAAAACGTTTTGCTGCCAGTTTGGCTTTATACCTCTCAATTGATCCATCTGCTTTTTATTTTACAGTGAACACTTATTTACATTCAACTGGTTTCTTTCCAAATAAAGAAGTGACAAGCTCCCAAGTTTTGTTTTTTATTAAGATTTTCAACTCGTCCATTATTGTTTCCTTCCATTTTTCATCAAGGACTACTTCCTGCCAATCCTATAGAATAGAAATAAAAGACAGAGACGATACAAAAGCTCTATAGGAGGGGAGACAACTAATCATAAGAAACATATTTGGAAATTGGGTGTTTAGGCTCTTACTCCTTTTCGGATAGCTATAGGAACATCAATATTATTAGTTATAAGCTTAGAATCAGGATAATCAGGAGTTACAGAATTAGAGTTAAGAGTTAAAGTGTTGAGAAAGAGAGAAATCTCTTATTTCATTCATCCTTTAACTTCTTTACAAGAATCAAATTTATACACTAACTAAATCCTAAATTAGGAAAGAAAACTAAAGAAGAAACAATACAAAACACACATAAATCACTCCTAAAATCAAGTTAGGAGATTTGGAAATATTTACAAGTCAACACTTCTTCTCAAGTTGGTGCATAGATATTGCATATGCCCAACTTGAAAACTAATTTGTGGAATTGTTTGTCATTCAGTCTTTTAGTGAGTATATTAGTAATTTGATTATTTGAGGTTATATGACTGAGTTTCAGCAAGCCCTGCATAACTTTCTCCTTAATGAAGTGTCAATCAATCTCAATATATTTTGTTCGATCATGTTGAACTGGATTATGAGCAATACCAATAGCAGCCTTGCTATCACTAAACAAGGATATATCATTTCTCTCTGTCAGTTGCAATTCTTCCATAATTTTTCTTAACCAAAGTAACTCACAACACCCTAAACCATTGCTCTATATTCCACTTTAGCACTCGAGCGAGCCACTACATTTTGTTTCTTACTTCTCCAAGTAATTAGGTTTCCATCCACAAAAGTATAATAGCCAGATGTTGATCTTCTATCATCAGAAGACCTAGCCCAATCAACATATGTATATTTTTCCAATCTTAAGTGGCCATGCTTGGAGAATAGTAATCCTTTCCCTAGTTCAACCTTCAGGTATCTCAAGATACGGAAAATTGCTTCAAGATGAGAACTGTGGGGATCATGCATGTACCAACTAACCACGCTTACAGCATTAGGTTATATCAGGTCTAGTATGTGAAAGATAAATCAATCTTCCTACTAACCTTTGATATATTCCTAATTTCACTGGATTACTTAAGCCAGCTTGTAATTTATGGTTAGTCTCAATAGGAAAATCTGCAGGTTTATACTCTAACATACCAGTTTCTTCTAAGAGATCCAAGATATACTTTTTTTGAAAAATCAAAATCCCTTTTTCTGATCTAGCAACCTCTATACCAAGGAAATATCGTTATTTTTCTAAATTCTTAATTTCAAATTCTATAGCCAATAATTTTTTCAGACAGACAATTTCTTCCTTATCATTCCCAGCTATCATCATATCATTAAAATAGGCAATTAGCAGGGTAAGTTTCCTATTAGAGTGTTAAATAACTAAGGTATGATCAACATTATTTTGAGAATACCCAAAAGAAATCATGGCCTTACTCAATTTATCAAACCTTGTCTTTGGTGATTGTTTTAATCCATATAATACTTTTTTCAATTTGCAGACATTCTCTTTTGTCTTTGCATTATGAAACCTTGGAGGTATTTTCATATATACCTTTTCCTCTAATTCTTCATGCAAAAAACATTTTTAACATCAAACTAGTGTAGATTCCAATCAAGGCTAGCTACACATGAGAACAAGACTCTGATGGTAGTCATTTTTGCAATAGGCAAAAAAAAATTTTGGTAGTCTACTCCATACGTTTGAGTGAAGCCTTTTGCGATTAATCTGGCTTTATACCTCTCAATCGATCCATCTGTTCCATGTTTTACAGCGAACACCTATTTACATCCAACTGGTTTCTTATCCAATGGAGAAGTGACAAGTTCCCAGGTTTTGTTTTTTACTAAGGTTTTCATCTCTTTCGCCAATGCTTCCTTTCACTATTTGTCATGAACTGTTTCCTGCCAATCTTGTGGAATAGAAACAAAAGACATAGACGATACAAAAGCTCTAAAGGAGGGAGACAATGAGTCATAAGAAACAAATTTGGAAATGGGTTGTTTAGTACATGCTTTTACTCCTTTTCGGATAGCTATAGGAACATCAATTTCATTAGTTATAGGCTCAGTATCAGGATTTACAGAATCAAAATTAGGAGTTAAAAAAGACTCACCACGTGTTTCCAGGAACTAATTGCTGAGTTGACGTCGGATCCGGTACAACAATTGTGATGACATTATTCTTGACTTTACGATTGTATATTTTTAAATCCGGTCTATCCAGTCTCGCTTTCTTTTGTTCAGTTTTTTCAGAATCTTGTTCAAGGCTCATAATCTGTAAATGAGTAGGTATTAGTGTTTCCTCTTTCTCCTTATACTCCCTCTAAAGAGGAGCGTGAGGTGAAGAAAAATACGGCTTAGATTCCCTAAAGGTAACATCCATGTTTACAAAATACTTTCTAGAAGAAGGGTGATAACACTTATAATCTTTTTGAGTGCCAGAGTATCTTACAAATACACTTCATAACTCGAGTATTCAACTTATTGCCAATCTTGTGATATACAAAACACACACAATCAAATACTTTAGGTGAAACAATATATGAATTACTCCCTTTTAAGACGTCTAAATGGCTTTTGAAGTTAAGACTCCTAAGAGGCATCTTGTTAATAAGGTATGCAGCAGTAAGGACTGCATCACCCCAATAAACTTTAGGGACATTCATAGCAAATATAAAAGGCCTGATAACCTATAACAAATGTCTACTTTTTCTCTCAGAAACTCCATTTTGAGCACTAGTGTTGACACAACTAGTTTGATGTATAATACCTTTAGAATCTAGATATGCACAAAAAACACTATTCATATACTCTGTACCATTGTTAGATCGTAGGATTTTTACCTTAGCATCAAATTAAGTGATAATCATAGCATGAAAAGATTTAAAACATGAGAATATTTCATTTTTAGCTTTCATTAAGTACATCCAAGTCAGTCTAGTGTAACAATCAATAAAGGTAACAAACCATCTATAATCGACAATGAAACAGTAGAAGTAGGACTCCAAATATCTGAATGAATAGTCATAAGAGAATTAAACTCTTATTATTACTAAAAGAATAAGAATGTCTAGTATGTTTAGCAAATTCACACGCATCACAAAATAAGGTATCCAGCTGGCAGCTTTCAAACAAGTTAGGATAAAATATTTGAATTACAGAAAAAGAAGGGTGGCCTATTCTCATATGTCACTATTTTATTTCCTGATGAGCAACAGTTTTAGAGTCTACTAACAAAGCTTTGGATATAAAGGGACCCCGAAGCATCGTCAAGAATATATAGGCCATGACGTAATCTACCAAATCCAATTATCTTTCCTGTGGTCAAATCCTGTAAATGCAATGAGTAGGATAAAACTCAATTTTACAGTTAAAAGCATTTGTAATAGCACTGACAGATAAGAGATTAATAGGAAAAGAAGGAATATGGAGAACAAAGGCTAAATTAGTTGTAGAAGTACACTTAAGAGAACCTGTTTTAGAAATAGAAGCTAAGAAGTTATCAACTATATGAACAGTATTTTCGTTAGAACAAGGTGAATAGGTTAAAAAATGTTTTGAAGAGCCTGTCATGTTTATTTGCTCCCGAATCTATAACCCAGGAATCATCAAGTGTTGTAAGAAAAGCAGTACTTGATTTCACAAAATTGGAAGAGGGAACTGAGGGACTAGAATTAAGCTTCGATAAGAGACGCCTGAGTGTTTGTACTCATCATTAGAGAAACCTTCCTATGTATAGGTTTCATTGGATGAACTAGTAACATTAGCATGATGAGCTTAGGTCTGTAAGAACTCTGTTTCTCCTTACGTGTCTGAGGTTTGGTAGAGTTCTATTGCCTTCCTCCACGACCTCGAGTAGGGCGTCCATGGAGTTTTCAACAGCTTTATCTCATATGTCTAGGCTTACAACAATAGTCACACAAGTGGTTTTTATCTAATGACCTTGGAGTATTTTGTTTAGATTGTGAAGTATTCACCAGTAACTTAGCTTTCTCTACCAACACTGTATGTACCATAGCAATCCGACGACGTATCTTATAAGCTACTTACCTCAGCAAAATATTGAGCAATAGTCATTTCATCTTACTTAGTTGCTCGAATTTTATTGCGTATCTTATAGATTTGGGCATCATTACCCACTTGTGAATACATTTGGGCTATGGCATTTCAAATTTTCGAAGCATAATCAAGGAAAAGATAACCTTTTGCAATTTGAGACTGCATAGAATTTGTAAGCCATAACATGACTAACGAATTTTTTGAGTCCCATTATTGGCCAGATGACTGAGATGCTTCTGTTTTTTATTTTTTACTATTAAGATATCATTATAGACCCCTGGCTTGAATAAACAACAAACATGATTTAGACCATGCTAGAAAATTGGTTCCATCTAATTTAACAGGACTAATCTGTAGAGATGAATTTTCATTCATTTTTAGGGTTTTATCATCAACCATTCTTAATAACTAGATAAATTAATTTGGAAGCGAGGAAAATAAAAGACCCAAACAAGGAAGATCCTAACCACCATATTCAAACCAAACCAATCAAAAAATTAGACCAGTTGATCCAAACCAAATCAAACCATTACACACAATAAAACCCAGCAAACTAGACCCAAGTTGGGTAACTCGGCAAATCAAGATTGAAGAATGAAAATAAACAACCAGTAGGCCGAAATCGGGAAAAGCAAATCTCAAAACAGAAATCCAAAATCGGTAGAAATATGCAATCGACCGTCGAAATATTCAGGCGAGGTGGTCCGTGCAAGTCCCATTGAAAAAAGTCATTGGAAAGTGGTGATACGCGCGTGCATGCGCCGGTGTGTGATGCTGGAGACTGGAGAGACAAGTGGCGCGTGAGGCTTTCGGCGAGGGATTCTAGCGACACTCTTTCAATCAATCATTGGTCGGCAGCTGGGTAGTTGGATGAACAGGGCGGTGGCAAGATTGCACACCCATAGGCCTTTTAATTAGAGAGACAGTCTCTGTTATTGGAAAAAAAAATGAAAGGAATGTCAAAACGTCCAGCCACCGGAAACAACCTCAAACCTCTAGGGAAGGAGGTTCTGATACCATGTTGAGAGAGAGAGAAATCTCTTATTTCATTCATCCTTTAACTTCTTTACAAGAATCAAATTTATACACTAACTAAATCCTAAATTGGGAAAGAAAACTAAAGAAGAAACAATACAAAACACACACAAATCACTCCTAAAATCAAGTTTGGAGATCTAAAAATATTTACAAGTCAACATAAAGAAGACTCATCACATGTGGTTCGAGGAACTAATTGTAGAGTTGATGTTGGATCAAGTACAACATATGTGATGGCATTATTTTTGACATTACGATTGTATGTTTTAAATCCTGTCTATCCATTCTCTCTTTTTCTTATCTGTTTCTTCTAATTTCTATTCAATGCTCATAATTTGTAAAGAGTAGATACTAGCACTTCTTCCTTGTGCACCCCCCTGAAGAGGAGCGTGAAGTGAAGAAAAATAAGGCTCATATTCTCTAAAAGTAACATTCATGCTTACAAAATATTTCCTAGAAGAGGGTGATAACACTTATAACTTTTCTGAGTGCTAGAGTATCATACAAATACACATTTAAGAACTCAAGTATCCAACTAACTATCAGTCTTATAATGGACAAAATGCACAACCAAATGTTTTTTATGGAACAATATATAAATTACTCTTTTTTAAGACTTCCAAAGGGCTTTTGAAGTTAAGACTCTTGAGAGGCATCCTGTTGATAAGGTATACAACAGTAAGGACTGCATCATCCTAATAAACTTTAGAAACATTCATAGCAAACATGAGAGATCTGACAACTTCTAACAAATGTCTATTTTTTCTTTCAAATATCTCATTTTGAGCACTAGTGTTTACACAGCTAGTCTGATGTATAATACCCATAGAATATAGATATGCGCGAAATATACTATTCATGTATTTTGTACAATTGTCAGTTTGCAAAATTTTTACCTTAACATCAAATTGGGTGCCAATCATAGTATGAAAAAATTTAAAATAAGAAAATACCTAATCTTTAGCTTTTATTAAGTACACTGAAGTCATTTTAGTGCAATAATCAATAAAGGCAACTGTTAGAATTATAGGCTGTAAATAAGGTGTAATTGCATATAATTAGGGATTGTGTTTCTCTTTGTTTCTTTAATTAGCTTAGTTTCTGTGTATATAATCCTAATCGTTCTGATGGAATAAACAAGCAATGAGCTTCAATTCAATCTCCTTTTTTCTATTTTTTCATGGTATCAGAGCCTAGTTAGGCTTGAAAATTTCTTCTTCTTCTTTTTCTTTTCTTTTCTTTTCTCCTGCTCTAGGATTCAGCTACTACCGATTATTAGGATAATATTGGGGTGATCTGTTTGCCTCACCGACACAACCAGAAGGTAGCTTAGTTGCCGATCGGCTCTTCTGCAAAATCCGGTCACCGTCTGATCAACGAGTGGCCTCCGCGCGCCACTTTTTTCTTCCAGCTCAAGTTCACACGCTGGCGCGTGTAAGCGTGTATGGCGATCCTCTATGCTCCGGTTTCTTCCCACCAACGTCGACTCGTGACCAGGAGTATAGCCCAGTCCTTTGTTTCTTTCTTCGGCACGATTTTCCGTTCTGATTAGTGGTTTTTCGGCCTGCTTGGTGGGTTTTCAGTCTGCTTGGTGGTTTTTCCGATTTTTTTGGTTCTTTCTTGCTGTGGGCTTCATCTAAAACACTTCTCCAGTTCCAAAAATATGGCTATTACTGGAGATTCTTCAAATTCAGGTTCAAAACCCCTTTTTACTTCTGTTTTTAATTCTCCAATCACTACTGTAAAATTACAAGGAAGTAATAATTATATATCATGGGTTGCCTCGGTAGAACTTTGGTTTATGGGACAAGGTTATGATGATCACTTAGTTAAAAATGCTAGTGATATAAATATAAAGGACAGAGCAACATGGACTAAAATTAATGCACAATTGTGTAGTTTGTTATGACATTCTCTTGATTCTAAATTGCTTGTCTTGTTCCAATCATGCAAGACTTGTTGCAAAGTCTGGATTAAAGCTCACACACTGTATACCAATGATATACAACAAATATATAAAGTTGTATCTGACCTTGTTCACCTTCAGTAGAACCACCAAGATATGATTAGTTACCTAGGGCAAGTAGAAACCTTAAAAGATGAGTTCAATTCTGTTATGATCATATCTGAGAATGTTACTACACAAGAGAAACAAAGGGATAGATTCTTTGTGGTCTTGGCTTTAATAGGATTGCGATCCGATCTTGGTTTGGTACGAAATCAAATTTTGACAAGTCCAACCATTCCTACGTTGGAGGATATTTCTGCACGCTTGTTTCGTATATTTATCTCTGACACTAATGAAGTTGAGTCATCTGTATTAGCTGTACAACATCCACAGTGTAATGGCGGTAATAGAAAATGGAAAGGTAAAAACTCAGTGTCACACTGTACTTACTTTGATAAGGGTGATCATACCCGAGATACTTGTTAGTCACTACATGGACGACGACCACAGATTCAATCCTTCAATACAAATCGGAATGTTGCTCATCTAGTTCAAACTGGTAGTGATGGACTCCTTCCATTATCGGATAACCCATCCAATTCTATCACTTTGACTGGGTCTAATTACAGTGAGTATCAGCAATTTCACGCTGCCAAACAGCTAGCTCAACAGCAATCATTCCATTCTGGTACCTCCACTGCATGTTTAACCAAAGCATCACATGCTAATTCATGGGTTCTTGATTCTAGTGCTTCTGATCATATCTCTGGTAATGAAATACTTTTCTCAAATTTTCTTTCCTTCAAATCTCTCTACTGTTACTTTAGCCAATGGCTGACAAATTGTGATTAAAGAGATTGGAGAAGCTCAACCTCTATTTTCAATTCCTTTAACTTCAATTTTATTTACCCCTGAACGTCCTTATAATTTGATTTCTATTAGCAAACTGACAAAACATCTAAATTGCATTGTGCTCTTTTTAGTTGACTTTGTTTTTATGCAGGACCGACGTACGGGGAAGATGATTGGAGTAGGATACGAGTCACAAGGACTATATTACCTCTTTACACCTAAATCTACCGTTGCTTTTACTTCTGATGCTTTTGCTGAACTCCTTCACAGTCAACTTTGTCATCCAAATATAGCTAAATTTAAACAATTAGTTTCTCGTTTTTCAACTTTAACTTCTTTTGAATATGAGTCATGTCAATTAGATAAACAAATTCGTGTTTCTTTTCCTAATCGTGTCAATAATTGGGCCACATTTATGTTTGATATTATTCACTCAGACATATGGGGTCCCAATCGTATTAGTTCTTTTTTAGGTTTTCATTACTGTCACTTTTATTGATGATTATTCTCGATGTAGTTGGTTTTATTTAATGAAAAATCGTTCTGAAGTTCTTTCTATTTTTCAGAATTTTTATGCTAAAATTCGCAATCAATTTGGCATTTTTATTAAAACATTACGTAGTGATAATGCCAAAGAATATTTTTCTCACTCTTTCCCAATTTCTATCTTCTCATGGCATCACTCATCAATCATCCTGTGCTCATACTCCTCAACAAAATGGAGTAGCCGAAAGAAAAAATCGGCATCTTATTGAAACAACCTGCACGTTATTCATTATAATGTTCCACTTCGTTTTTGGGGAGACGCTATTCTTACAGCATGTTATTTGATTAATCGGATGCCTTCTTTCATCTTAACAACACAAAAGTTCTCATTCAATCTTATTTCCAACTCAGGACATGCATAGTCTTCCTATTCGGGTATTTGGTTGTACGTATTTTGTTCACAATCTCTCACCAGGTAAAGATAAACTTCAACCCAAATCAATTAATGTGTCTTCTTAGGATATTCTTGTCTCCAAAAAGGTTACAAATGTTATGATCCAACCACTCACAAGTTTATTATTTCAGCGGATGTCACCTTTTTTGAGACAATTCCATATTTCTCTAACAATCATGGCAACCAAAATTCTCTTCCTGAAACCTTACCTGCTCCTCTTCTTCCTATTCCAGAGACAACTTCCTCTCGACCTCTACAGGTCTACTCCCGTTCTCCTCATCCTCCAGTTGTTGTTTTTGATGATGCAGGTACACTGTCGCACGACTCTTCTCCTAGTGACTCCTCTCCTACTCCTCCATCACCTCCTACACTGGTCATGCCATCAATAGAGACACCAATGTCTTCCATTGTCCTTAGTAAAGGTAATTGTTCCACCCGCAATCCTCATCTCATATATAATTTTCTAAGTTATCATCGCTCATCTCCTTCCTATTATGCATTTGTCTCCAATTTATCTGATGTTCCTATACCAAAGAATTTTAATGAAGCACTATCTCATCTTGGATGGCATACTGCTATGGTTGATGAAATTACTGTTCTCCATGATAATAATACTTGGGAATTGGTTCTATTGTCATTAGGCAAAACTGTTGTTGGTTGTCGTTGAGTGTATACTGTCAACATTGGACTAGATGGTAAAATTGATTGCTTAAAGGCACGACTGGTTGCTAAGGGATATACTCAAATCTTTAAACTTGATTATGGTGATACATTTTCTTCTGTGCCAAAGATTACTTTTGTTCTACTCTTTATTTCTCAAGCAGCTATCCATCACTGGCCGCTTCATCAACTTGATATTAAGAATGCATTTCTCCATGGTGAGTCAACAACCTAGTTTTGTTGCTCAAGGGGAGTCTGATCTAGTATGTTGCCTTCATCGATCTCTCTATGGTCTAAAATAATCTCTAAGAGTATGGTTTGAAAAATTCAGTATAGTTATTCAACAATTTGGGATGACTCGTAGTGAGGCTAATCAGTCAATGTTCTATAGCCATTGAAATCATGGTAGTTACATTTATCTGGTGGTATATGTTGATGACATTGTCATAACAGGTAATGACCACGAAGGAATTTCTCAGCTCAAAAAACATTTGTTTGGTCACTTCCAAACCAAAGATTTAGGGAAGTTGAAATATTTTCTTGGAATTGAGGTGGCATAGTCCAAGGCAGGTATTGCTATTTCGCAAAGAAAATATGCTTTGGATATATTAGTGAAAATAGGCATGTTAGACTGCAAATCTGTGAATACTCCTATGGATCCAAATGTGAAACTTGTTCTTGTACAAGGGGAGCCTCTCAAAGATCATGGCAGATATCAAAAACTGGTTGGCAAGCTGGTTTATCTCATGATTACACGTCCAGATATATCATTTGTTGTAAGTGTGGTTACTCAATTTCTCTAAGTTCCATGTGATAGTCATTGGAATAGAGTAATTCGTATTTTTAGATATATCAAAAGGAGTCTAGGACAAGGCTTGTTATATGAAGATAAGGGTAACTTATAGGTAGTGGGTTATTCTGATGCAGATTGGGCGGGTTCCCCCTCAAATAGACGGTCCACTTCAGGGTATTGTGTTATGATTGGAAAAAATTTGATATCCTGGAAGAGCAAAAAGCAGGATGTGGTAGCCAGATCAAGTGCAGAAACAGAATACCAAGTTATGGCCTTAGCTACATGTAAACTTATATGGCTAAAACAACTTTCTAAGAATTGAAATGTAGGGAAGTCCAACAAATGAAGTTAATCTGTGACAATCAAGTTGTTCTTCATATTGTTTCTAATCCAGTATTTCATGAGAAGACAAAGCATATAGAAGTAAATTGTCATTTCATTAGACAAAAGATTGAGTCAGGATGTATTACTATTTCTTTTATTAATTCAAATGATCAGTTAGCAGATATTCTAATTAAATCCCTTAGAGGTTCTCGAATTAAATATCTTTATAACAAGTTAGGAGCCTACAACATATATGTTTCAGCTTGAGGGGGAGTGTTAGAATTATAGGCTTTAAATAGGGTGTAATTGCATATAATTAGGGATTGTGTATCTCTTTGTTTTCTTAATTAGTTTAGTTTATATGTATATAACCCTAATCATTCTAATGGAATAAATAAGCAATGAGCTTCAATTCAGTCTCCTTTTCTCAGTAACAAATTACCTATAATCTGACAATGAAACAATAGAAGTAGAACTCCAAGCATCTAAGTGAATAGTGATAAAGGGAATTAAATTTTTATTATTACCAGAAGAATAATAATTTTTTGCTTGGCAAATTCACAGGCATCACAAAATAAAATATTCAACTGGCAGTTTTCAAATAAATTAGGATAAAGTTTTTGAATTACAGAAAAGAAATGGTGGCCTAATCTTATATGCCACTGTATTATTTTTTGATGAGCAGTACTAGAATCCACTGACAAGAATTTGGATAGAAAGGGACTCGGAGCATCCTCGAGAATATATAAGTCATCACGTAGTCTACTAAATCCAATTGTCTTCTCTGTGGTCAGATCCTGTAAAATGCAATGAGTAAGAAATAACTCAATTTTACAATTAAGAACATTTGTAATAGCATTAAAAGATAAGAGATTAACAAGAAAAGAAAGAATATGGAGAACTGAAATTAAATTAATAATAGAAGTACACTTAAGAGAACCTGTTCTAGAAATATGAGCTAAGGAGTCATCAGTTATACGAATAGTATTTTTGTTAAAACAAGATAATAGGTTAAAAAATGTTTTGAAAAACCTATCATATGTTTATTTGCTTTAGAATCTATAACTCAGGAATCATCATGTGTTGCAAGAAAAACAGTATATGATTTCACAAAATTAGAAGAGACAACTAAGGGACTAGAATCAAGTTTTGATAAGATACACCTGAGAGTTTGTACTTCATCATTAGAGAAATCTTCAGCTGTCAAGGTTCCAGAGGATGGACTAGTAACTTCAGCCTGATGTGCTTGGGGTCTGGTAGAACTTTTTTGTCTTCCTCCATGACCTCGAGTAGGGCGTCCATGAAGTTTCCAACAGCTTTCTCTAGTGTGTTTGGATTTACCACAATAGTCATACAACAAGTGGTCCTTATTTGATGACCCTAGAGTATTTTGTTTAGATTGTAAGGATGGATTTTCACTTAATTTTAAGGTTTTATCATCAGCCATTTTGATCACTCTTTATTTAATCCCACGAAATAACTAATAGGAATAAAACCTCAAACAAAAACAAAACACCGAACAACCAGGGTGGAAATAATTAGAATAAACCAACCAAAAACCGGTATGATTATCAGCAGACTAGACCAAACAAAACCGGAATAACCTAGCAAAAATTGTATTAACAGAACATAATCTGAACCCCACTTTAGGCAGGAAAAAAACGACAGCTGTTTGAGATGGTTACTTGGTCAAAGGTTTTGACGTTAGGTGGCTCGTGGGAGCTCTGACGAAGGTTTTCGGCAACACTTCTTCTGACGAATGCCGGTTGGTGGTTGGGCAACTTTTCTAGAAGGGTGATGGCGTCAAGGCACACCCACATGCCCTATAACTAACAGTCTTTGTTTTCTCTCCACCGGAAAACAGAGCACGTTGAAGAAGATAACCGGAAAAAGAAACAGGCCCTTTGGAACGGAGGCGTTGAAAGAGAAACCTCTTTATTTCATTGATATATTTAAACATCTGTACAATAGGCTTATATATACACAGGACAATCCTAAACTAGGAAAAGAACAAACATGGAAAGATAAAATTTCTCCTATAATCATGCTAGGAGATATGAAAATATTTATAGGTCAACAAAAAAAGAGGAGAGAGGTAGAGTTTCCAAGAATCCCTTTCTAGGGATTTAGGATTAGTTTTATATGTTGTTTAGTGTTAGGATTTAATAAGAATATTGAATAATTAATTGTAATTTATAAAAAATTAATGTCTATTAGAACAGCAGTTAATTTGATTTTTTGGTTGACTTTTTAAATAACAGAATTCTTTTTAATAAAATAACCGAAAACTAAACAAATTGAAAATTATACTGTCAAAATTAACTGAATGTCATCAGTTCAGTTTAGTTGTTCAATAATAATAATTGTGTAATGCTCACACCTATCTACAATTTTTTTTTCTATGTTCCGTGCGGTAATTGATCAATTGAGCCCACTGAATTAACTATATTATATCTTGCTTCCTTTTGGGCATGGCTATTGAAGGATCGGCATCAGTCTGCCTCTTCTGAGCAATTCACTTGGCATTATCCTATTATTCATTTCTTTCTCATTCAATGTGTTTGACTTTACAGCGTTTGTTCCAAATTATTACTGTGGTAGAAATTTATAACTTATAGGCCAGAACTAACCTTCACTTTTATGGTTTTCTCATCTGCAGTTGAGCAGCTTGATTTGCAGCTTTGTTTCCTTAATTTTAACAATGGTTGGAAGGTGATGGTGACTCTTGACATGACATGTTTGAAATGGTAAAGCTGGCATGACTTATTCTTTGTATCATTGCTAAATGTTTTGCGAACTCATGCCACATCCTTAGTAGCCTGCAGGCCAGTGCTGGTGCTGCTTAGGCTGGGGGATTTACGGTATTTTAATGTGGTATCAAATTGACATTTAATATGCCTAGGCTGGAATTTATCATCATTTTACATTTACTGTACCAAATTTTACAGTATTGAGAGTCTAAAATACTTTAAATGTGATACTTACATGTTGATGTATAGTGCAATCTTACGGCTGTATTCTCTTGGGTTCATTTAATTTTGTACTTGCAAGAAATTTTGATAACATTAGTAACTAATATGTTATCCCCTCCCCTGAGAAATGAGAAAATTGCTTGAGCCAATAAATACAGCTAAATGGTAAATAGTATTCCGAGTTGATGATTTTAAACCTTTATCATGTAGCCTGCAGTCATCATTTCTTTTATGATATTCATATCTCAGATGAATTGCATTTGCAATTTTATGGTTTGTCAAAATAATTAGATTGTCTGACAGTTGGGTTTCTTAAAACAGTGGGATTTATCCTTCCGACATCTTTCCATATCGGCTACAAGCTTCGATTGCTGGGATATACACGTCATTGCCCGAATCACTGTCAGCTAAAATAAAAGCTGCAGTTGATGGTGTTAGAGTTGGGTACTCAAGAATTATACAGCTATGCAGGTGTATTTCCCAGGTGGTCAAGTCCTTGAGCACATGAACTGTGGAGATATATTGCCTTTATATTTAGGTGTGAAGCTTATTTTTGTAGAATTCATAACACAGATAACTATCTCCTCAATTTGATAGATCAAACTCGTGTTACTCGATGAAATCTACAGTGAACTTTTCATTGATTGCTGCTATTAATCGTTGTAATATCTATGCCCTCATAAACTCACTAATTCAAATTGAACGTGTCAATTTATAATTTTATGAGACACCTCCCTACACTGTTTAACTCAAAATCTATTTAGCGATTCAATTCTGGTTTGTTTCAGAATTTTCTTTTCATTGGAATGTAATATTTATTTATTGATTTCTTTATTATTATAACGTCCTAAAGGGACTTTAATGTAGAATATCAGCGAAGTCCTAGCTGTGATTGCGAAGAGTTCATTAAAGCCTATAATGTTCAGCTGAGGAAATGTAGTGGGAAAAGGAAGACTATGGCTGCAATGTTCAGCTGGTGTGCAACACATTTTATGATTTGATTAGGTGTAGGGTACTGATGTTGGGTTGTTGTCAACATTCTGGTATTACAATTTGTAAACATTAGGACCACTTTCCAGTATTTATTTATTATCGCGAGTCCTGTATTAAGTATTCCTTTTCAGTCTTGAATTATTATGTGTCTGTAATATGTGGACCATTAGAGCAAGTCTTCTTTGATATGATAAGTCTTCTTTGATATGATATTAAATTACGGATAAATTATTAGAAATTATATTTTTACCCACATTTAAAAAGTGAATACGTGACCTCTCTGAAAAACTTTCTGGCCTTCCCACATGTGGTGCGTGTCCTTTCCCTTTCTGGCTTTCTGCTTCATAAACCTGTTTTCTGGTTTCGAGGGTTTGATAACCTCCTGAAATTATATCCTCTTTTTATAGGTTGGAAATGTGTTTCTGTATTAGGTCTGATTCAGAACATGCGCTTCAATTGATCATTATATACCATTCAAGCCCAGTTCTTTTATTATTATTATTATTATTATTATTAAAGAGAGTTTGTTTGAATTTGAATCAATCTTTTGAATTTAAGATAAATACTTAAATTATTGATAAGGTTATGTCTGTTTTTTCTTAAAATAACTTATTTATTTGAATATTTATTTATAAAATAACTTATTTTCTATTATATGATTATGTTACTAAAAATTATTTTGATATATGGAGCATATTAAACAATATATTTTTTTTTCCTATGAATTTATTCTAAAAATTTTAATAAAGAAAACACTTTTCATTTAAAACCTATAAAACGTGAATTTGCAAAACTCTTAAATTAGAGTTTGACATTTGACATTTCGATATATAACCTAACCTAACACCAAAACAAAGGAGTTTATGCTATTTTGAAAAGAGGAGTTTTTATTTTTTTTAGTATTAAGAGAAGAAATTGATTTTGAATTTATTATTTAAAAAAAATATATTTATTATATTTCGATTTACATAAAATATTTTTATAATCAAGTATTAATAGTCATAACTAGCATAATACAAAACCAAAAAATTATATAGTAAAATAGAAAAATAATTAATAATAATAGTTATACATAGGACGAATATAAGTCAAATCAATTAAATCAAATTAAATTGATTAAATCGAATTAAATAGATTAAATCAAATCGAAATCGATCATTTCATAATTTATTTAATTTGATTTAATTTAAAAATAAAATAAATTATAAATTTGATTTAATTTGCGATTTAAATAATTTTTTCGATTTCAAATCGAAGTTTTATATATATATATATATATATATATATATATATATATATATATTATTTTCTATACAATCACATATTTTTTAATTTAATATTGATTTAGAATTGAAAAAAATAATTATTTATGAAAATTAACTAAAAATAAATAAAAAAATTTAATTGTCGAGAAAAAAAATAAATTTTGAGTGTGATAATTAATAAAATAGATAAACTTTAAATTATATAACATTAAATTATTTTTAAAAAAATTTTGTTATTAATATTTTATCAATATTTTTTCTTAAATTTATAAAAAAAATTAATTTGAAATCGATAAATAAAAATATATAAAATTAAAATTGAAGATTTAATTATAATAATAATTTAATTTAATTTAAAAAAAAATTAAATTAAAAATATTAATTTAATTGAATAATAGCTTTTGAAATTCATATAAGAAAAAGTAAAAGGCGGCGTGGGCCATCAATGATGAAGAAATAGGAGGGCAGTTCAGGTAACGTAAATATAATAAATAATAGGAAAAAAGTGAACAACATTTTGTGGGGTTGAATCTCTCGTGTCTATTCTCTGTCTGATCCAGGTGGCTCCTCAGATACAAATGCCTTGTCTGAAATGAAAAATTATTAGGTCTATCTAATAATTTTTGGCACGAAGAAGAAGTTTCTTAGATGTTTTCTGTTCTTAATTCTCAGACTTTCTCAGGTATAATTTCTAATTCATACTCTTTCCTCTACTAAAACGATGATTTCAATTAAATATTTTATTTAAAATAATAAATTAATTAAATAATATATGATAAAATATAAATTATTAATAAAATAAAAAATTTTATTAAATATTAAAAATTTATCTTCTAATTATTATATATGTTATTATTTTATTTGTTTATCATTCTAAATAAGATGCTTAATTAAAAGGGTTAATTACAAAAAAAATTATGAATTATTCGTGAAATTATAATTTTATTACGAACTAAAAATTTTGATAATTTTATACATATACTTTCAATTTTTAATAAATTTAACATGAAATCGAAATTCGATCAAAACTCCAGTATCGGAGCTGACATAACATACTGGTGTGATATTTTTTATTATTATTATTTTTATCACGTCAACATATGATTAAGAAATCAAATCAAATCAATCAAATTAAATCGAATAAAATCAACTTGAATCGATATGCTCGTTTTGATTTTTTAAACTTTAGTTTGATTCGATTAATTTTTTAAATTTTCAATTTTTTTATTACGTTTGATTTTTTCAAAAAGAAATCAAATAATTTTTTTATTCGGTTTGATTAATTTTTTAAAATTTTGGTTCGATTTTGAAAGTTTTGTTTAGGCAAATAATTTCTTACCCCTTTATTTATTTTTATTATTTTTTCAATTTTACGGTCATTCAATACTAAAAATATTAAAATTGGTTCGATTTGAATATTTCATTTTTTTTAAAATATTGAAATAATTAAACTGAATCGAACTGGAATATAAAGTAAATTATTTAAGTTGAACCGATATATTTTAGTTTGGTTATTCAGTTATTTAGGTTATATATATATATATATATATATATATATATATATATTGGTTGGTTTGTTTTATTAGGTTTCTTTTTAAAGAAAATCAAATTGAATAAAAAAATTAAAATTTTAAAAAATTAATCGAACCGAATTGAAGTTTGAAAAATCGAATCAAATCAATCAAAATAATTTTATCATTTTAATTTCTTTTTGAAAAAATGAAACTGAATAAAAAAATTGAAATTTCTAAAAAATTAATAGAACCAAACTGAAGTTTGAAAAAATTAAATTGAATCGATCGATTTAAATTGTTTCGATTTAATTTCCTAATAAGATGTTAACGTGAAAAAAATAATAATAATAAATACCACATCAGTTTCGGCACTGGAACTCTGACAGGATTCCAATTTCATACTAAATTTGTCAAAAATTAAAAATATATATATAAAATTATCAAAATTTTTAAATCGTGATAAAATTGTAATTCCATGAATAATTCATAATTTTTTTTTTATAATTAACCCTAATAATTAATATTTTTTACAAATAATATGACATATAAAAAAATATATAAAATTAGAAATAAGACATATGAGAAGACAGAGAATTCGGACTGATCTCCAGTTTAAATCTTTTATTTTTTGTATGTCATATTTTTTTATCTCATATTCTTTTTATAATTCATATTATTATTTTTTAAAAATATTTTAATAGTTAATATATTTATAAGTAATATGATGTATAAAAAAAATATATAAAATAAATACTATAATATATAAAAAGACATAAAATCTTAACTGATCCCCAATTAAAATTCTCTATTTATTCATATGTCACATTATCACTTTTAAAGTGTTTTGTAGACACATTTTATAAACATTAATAATGGGGCCTTCTCTCTGTCTTCTTACTTCACTTTGTCCTTTCTTTAATGTATTTCTATAAGGATAATTTTTATTAATCATATATATATATATCAAAACTAAATCTGATAATACCAATTTAAAAGGAGAGTTATAATTTAAATTTTATTAATAATAATTTTTTTACAGACTATATTGTAAATGTTAGTTTATAAAGAAAAATTTATAGATTAAATGAATTGGGTATTTATAAAATTTAATATTTCTTTTAATTTGATTATTAGCTTTAAATTAAAACCTGTTACTTAATTTTATTTCTGTTGTTCAGTTAGCCTAATCTTATTAGATTAGTTAGGCATAATATGGTAGCTGTATTTTTTTCATGTTTCTTACGTGTATATATATATCATTCAGTCTGTACAAGTAAGCAAGTTGTGATAATACATAGCAATATTTTTTTCATCTCCTTTATCTCAATATTGGTTAAATTAGTATTAAAAGCCATCTCTTAATATAAAACTCTAAGTTGACGATAGTGTTGTAAAAGTATTTGTTTTGTATTTTAACTGATGGTGAGTTGCATAATTAAATAAATGTAAATGGTGAATATTAGATGTACTAACTTCAAAGCAAATTTAAATTAAATAATTAATTTTTTTTTTATATTTCTATTTTTTTTACATAAATAGTTTATTATATAAAAATTAGAGTTGGTAAGATTGAGTATTCAAATTACTCAATAATTGACATTCCTATTTATATCGATAATTTGGATTTCTTTATATTTTTAAATTATTTCTTTATAATTTTAAATCATGGTCAAATTGAATAAATTAAATTCATTTTTCAGCTAAGTTAATAAAAAATAAAAATAAATAATTATATGTATAAATTTATTATAATATGTTATTTTTATTGACGATTGACACTCGTTAAAAATTAAAAATTTAAATAATATTAAATAAAAAAAATTAAAAATAAAATAAATGAGTAAAAAAATAGATTTTAACCTATAATTAATGATAATAATTTTATTAAAATTTATTTTTTTATTTAATTTATTTTTTTATTAATTTATTTATATTTCTATATTGTAACTATTTCATAATTATATTTTATTTTGGAAGGAAAAATCATTTAATAATATAGAAAAATATTCAAGACATAAAATATATTCCAAACTACCAATTTGGACAACAATTATGTAATATTTGCACAACCACCACCATTACTTCCACACTGAATATAGAAGAAATTATATATATATATATATATATATATATATATATATATAATAATACAAAGGATTACTTTCCTTTAACTTTTGGGTACTACTAGTAGTAATATTTAAAGCGGAGTACTAATTGCCTCCCCCACACGAAGAGGCTTTCCTGAGTTCAAAGTAAAAAAACAAACACACTTTCCTTTGGATAACCGCCAGCCATCACAAATCATTACAAGAAATGAAAATCACAAATTAATAAGTTAATTAATTTATTTATACTCAGTGGTATATATCAATCTAATAATTTAATAAAATAAAAATATATGAAATAAATAAAAATTTTAATAGTTAATCTATTATTAATATCTATGAAAAAATACCAAATAAAAAGAATAAAAAAAATCATATGAATTAAAATATATTTTATTTTATTATTCTGTATATATCATTTAAATTTAAGTCATTCATTTGGCAAAAAAAAAATGATAATTATCATACATATAAATATAGGAAAGATATGATTATATTACTTGATAAAGCCTAAAAGATAGCCTGATTAGTGAAAAGTTGTGTATTTATTATTTGATTGCCTAGAAAAAAGGATTTTCTTACTGTTTTTTCTTTCAAATTATTATTAAATCTCAGTCAACTTCTCGTGCCTAAAAGAGTGACCATCAAATGAGGGATATTTTTCTCTTTTTAGGGCTTTTATTTTGATTTTACTCTTTTTTTTTTTTTACTTTTAATAATATAAATCATCTCATGTTATCATTAAATTTTATTTTAAAATATATTTTAACTCAGTTTTGCATTAATTTAAATAAATACATATTCTCGATAAATTCAATTTAAATTAAATTAAATTTAAATTTTAAATTTTTTAAATTAAATTAAATTTATTTATTTATAAAATTAATTGAATCGAATCGAATCGATATATTTTAATTTGATAATTTAATTAATTTTTTTTTTTTTTAGGAACAGATTAATTTAATTTTTAATAATAGCCGGTTGAGTCGATTTTTTCAAACGGCGGTTAGGTGTGGCAAACTGGGAAATTAGGCTGGTATTTGTCCAAGCAAGAGTGCATCCAAAAGGATATTATTATTATTATTATTATTTATATAAAATATTAATTTAAGTAGCACTTTTGAAACAGCTAAGCACACAAAAGTGCTAAAAAAAAAAAGAAAAAAAGGCCTAACTTTTCCTTTCACTAATGAAAATGAAAGGGCCCCACCCACAACTTGAAGAAACTTTCCCTTTTTCTTTCTCTCTCTGCACTTTTCTATTTTATCAGCTTATGTCACATTTCCTATACACACACCCTCCACCCATTCTCTCTTTCTCTATCTCTGTATAACATTAATCTCTTTTTTTTTTTTTTAATTATAACTATTATTTTTTGTTCTCATTTTCTGCCTTAGACTGGGGAAAAGAAAGAAAATAAGAAGAAACAGATTCCAGAAATTTCTCTCTCTGTCTATGTATCTTTGTTTGTTCTAGGGTTTTTCTTTTTCTTCTTCCTGTGTAATTTTTAATACTTTTTCTTTTCTTCTGTTTCTTTCCACACTTTTTGCAGATCTTGTTCCTTTTTATGGTAATTCTCTTCTCTGACTCTGTTTCTGTTTCTCTGTATGTGTTTTGTTAGTTGTGGGTGTCGTGAAAATAAGATATGGATGCTTTTCTCCTAGTGAATTTCTATCATCTTTTTTTCTTTATTATTTGTATTTACTTGTTAATTCTTTGATTTATTTATTTATTTTTTCGATCTTCTTGTGTTTGTTTCTGATTTAATGTTAAAATTATTTTTTTTTATTTAATTTGTTTGATATGATTGCTTTGTTCATACTCCTTCATCAATGGAATTTTATTTTTTTAAAATATTATTATTATTATTATTTAAAAAAAAATGAAAATAGCACCTTATAATTCTTGTATTTTTTGGGCTTTTGTTGATTTTCCTTTTTATTTACAGGAAAAAAAATTATATATATATATATTAAGCAAAAAATTCCCTAAATAGTTTATATTCTTGTTTTCTGTTTGTTTTACGTAGTTGGAAATTTTTGTCTCAATTTTTTTTTTGTTGAAGCTGCAAATATTTCCTAGGTAAAAGTCATCTTGAGGGAGTTTAATTTGTTATGGAACTACCCTTTTCTGTTTCTTTCTGTGTTTTTTTCCCCTTTATTATGTACTATGTAGGGTAACAGAAATAAAGTAAATTAAGCTCATTGAATTGCAAGCCTACATTTGTAATTATATATATTTATTAAACTTTTCTTGATATGATACTTTTTGAAGGTTGTGAAGACCCCTTGAAGTGGATTGTGCTGCTGCATCAAATAAGCTGGTTTTTGTTTGCTGACATCTAAATTTGGTTTAGAGTTAATCAGTTTTGAGTCTAAAGAAGATGGGTTACATTTGTGATTTTTGTGGGGATCAAAGGTCCATGGTCTACTGTCGATCAGATGCTGCCTCCTTGTGTTTATCATGTGATAGGAATGTCCACTCTGCTAATGCTTTATCTAAAAGGCATTCAAGAACCCTTCTATGTGAAAGATGTCATTCACAACCAGCATCAATTAGATGTGCTGAAGAAAGGATCTCTCTTTGTCAAAATTGTGATTGGATGGTTCATGGAAACTCTACTTCAACTTCCACACATAAAAGGCAAACAATCAATTGTTACTCTGGCTGTCCATCATCCGCTGAGCTTTCTTCAATATGGTCATTTGTTTTAGAATTCCCTGCTGGAGGTAGTGAATCTACTTGCGAGAAGGAGATGGGATTGATGAGCATTGCTGAAAATAGTGCCACTACTGCATGGGGTCCTCCCGATAATGTCATTAGTCAAAATGTATCTAGTGCTATTGCTGTTGATGAGTCGCGCCGAATAGCTAAAACAAATGTTTATGTTGGGACTTCTTCGATGGCTGAATTGACCTCTAGGCCAAACAATATAGATCAGCCCTTGGGGTCTGCAAAGGCACCTTCGCCTAAGGTATATATGATTCTTCAGAGTATCCATTATCTTGCAGGTGTAATTAAATTCTTTTTTTAGGGAATCTCAGGTATCCAACACTAGGTTTCTTGATAGTCTTTGTCAGAAAAGCGATTCAAATGTTTGGTTTGCTATGAAATCTATTTATTTTGTCGAATGCCTTCACATTTTGTATCCCTGGCTTTGAAGCGGCACTGTTGTAATTGTAAAAACTTGAAGTTCCTTCTAAGAAAATCTTCATCATCATGTAAGATTGTTTGATCTGCCTCACTTCCTCAAAAGTCTGGCCTTTTGAATTTCCTTAATAACATCACTGTTAAAAAAAAAAATTTCACCCAACTCAATTGCTGAGTAAATGATTTGGGAATCTCTTTCCCCTTTGGAAATTTACGAATTTCCCATTAACAACTGTGAAGTATTTCTTTGGTTTGTTTTATTTAAGGTTTCTTTCATTTTTGAAAGTAATCCAATGATGGTTCTTTCATGCTATTTGCATGATGCTTACAGTAATGATATTAGTTTATTTGAACTTTGCCAGCAAATTAAAGTGTTTGATTAAAAATTCGAAGCATTATCTTCACTTGTATATGTATGTGTCTAAACTTTATTCTTATATTTCTTAAAGACCTTTGCTAACTTCACATTATTAAAATGCAGGTATGCTATCCAGGAAGTAAAGGTCCTGCAATTTGTGAAGATGGTGATCTTTATGAGGACTTTAATATGGATGAAATGGATTTGAATCTTGAAAACTATGAAGAACTTTTTGGTGTTACCTTTAATAGTTCAGAAGACCTTTTTGAGAATGGTGGGATTGACAGCCTTTTTGGGACAAAGGACATGTCTGCTGCTGATTCCATCTGTCAGGGTGCAGTTGCAGCTGAGGTTCTCTCTTCTTGTCCAGTGTTGTTTTATGCTTCTCATATATCTTAATTGACACAACTTTTTCATGTTTATAGCTTCTTGTTCTTATTTTATGGTTCAAATGGCATGTTAATGTATGATTCATCTGCCTTGATCTGGTATAAAAGAAATAAACCATGCCATTTTCTTATTGAAATAACTAGTGAAAGGAAAAAAAAATCAACATTTCTAAGTTAGCAGATCTCTTCAGTGTTCACAGTTTGCTTTTTTGTTGAGAAATGATTGGAGAGAGGATAGTTTCACTGTTGCTGATTATTTATGCAATTAACTTGATTGTTAAAATGTTTGATTTTTGTCTAGAAAAAAGGTGGGAACAAATTCCCAAAAGCTAAATGACCAAAAAAAAAAAATCATAAACTTAATCACTTCCTATAATCATATTAAGTCTTTTAATTATTATTGATTTAGGTTACAAGCTTCTATTAATATAAAAGTTTTTAAACTCAGTTGGACTTTTGTAAAAAAAAAAAAATTTACCATTAATTTGTTAAGACACTGAGAAGAAGCTATGGACTCGTATTTTGCTGAGAAAAAACTGATGGGTCATGAACTGCACTTCCTAGGGCATATATTGCCGCTAAATCCAGATGGATTGTAGTCAAATAAAATTTTTATGACTCTAATTGATAACATTAGTTAAATCTATATGACCCTAATTGATAACACTAGTTAAATTTATATGATCCTAAATGATAAGATTAAAAGAGTTATATGATTGCAAAATTGCCAGAGTTTAATGATATTTGCAAGGGTTCTGTAAAAAGAAAAAAGCAACTAGAAAAAGCTATGCATGAAACTTTCTATAAAGATGTCACCAACTGCAATGGTATGCCATTGCCAAATGCAATCTCTGTGTTAGCCTTCATCTTAGGGCAATAGGTTTCTCTTTGTTTGCGATGTGGATAATATTTGCATTTGTATAGGAGGAAAATGTTTACTCTTTAATTTGATATACCCATTGTTCTGGTTACTCTGATTTAAGAATAGGATAGCAGTGGTCTTCTGTTACTTTTCTATTCTTTCATGGCCATTGATTAATTGCAGATATTGCACCCTGTTAATTGTTTGGTGTTGGATTGTGCCTTTAGGAATGGTTACTGTATATGTCACAACACTTAATGTGAAACTATCTTTGTATTTGTGCGCTCTTTTTTTCTTTTTCCATTTAAGTAATGCAGATATCACCTGATATGATACTATTAAAAATACTTGTCAATGTTATAATTTTTGGTTATGCATGTATAATCAGCAGTGCCTTTTGAACCATTTCACTTAAAAATTCTGAAATTCTCCACAAATATTTTTCTTAAACTCTTACCCAGACTATCTTTCTAACAATATTTTTTCTTTTTCTTATCCCTTTGTATGATAATTTTCTTATTAGAATTCAAAAGTTGTCTGTTTGCCTGTATATTCTGAAACATTGATAGCAAGAAGCATTTAGTTCATGCTTGAACATACTTATCTTTAGATTTCCTCAGGGATCATCTGTTGGACTGGTCAATGCTACACAGCCAGCATGCAGCAATGCTGCATCTGCTGATTCCATGATGAGCGGAAAAACTGAACCGGTCCTTTGTTTTACAACAAGGCAATGCCATTCAAGCCTCTCATTTTCTGGCCTCACTGGAGAGAGTAGTGCTGGAGATTATCAAGATTGTGGGGCATCTTCGATGCTTCTCATGGGAGAACCTCCATGGTGTCCCCCATGCCCTGAGAGTTCCTTCCCATCAGCTAACCGTAGTGATGCTGTAATGCGTTACAAGGAAAAAAAGAAGACACGCAAGTACGTACATTGCCTATGATAATATCAGAACTGCATTTTGGATATTTACTATGACAATCATTTTCACCTGTAATTACTACTTGGACCACTTTGTGCTTATGGTTTGTCCTGCCTCTGCATTCTAATTTACAGTAACCCTTAAAGTATAGACTTGAATTTTCTTAGCTTTAAATAGGTACCTTTTGTTCATGAAATTATGAAGTTGAGAGAATGTGTTTTTTTTTTTTTTCCATTTTCTGATATTTCATTTAAGTAATGAAATTTGCCATTTGATTGGATAGTTTGGTCAATCAATATTTTATAATTAACAACAGTTAGATAACTTCACATACTTGAGTGTAGATGATCATGTCTATGCCTTTTACTTAATGTTGCGTTTGGATTCTTGTATTTGGTTTCAAATATTAAATTGAAATGGAATGTATTTGAAATAACACTTTTTTTAAAGTTACTTGAAATTTATCATGTTTAAAAGCCTTTAAACTTTTTTATAGATTTTATACAAATCCAAATCCTTGAATGTTTAACTAATCAAATTTGGATTTTGTTCAAATCCAAATTCAAGGTTTTACATTTGTGTTTATTGTCTGTGACTTTTTGATTGATATGGTTGCCTTTTCTGGTTTTTCATATGTTGGGGTTTCATAATTGATTCTTTCAGTCAAGGATTTAATCACTCAGCTCTCATTGAAGGTGTCTGTTGGTTGGAGGGAACATTATGGATTAAGTGCATACAGTAATATAAATATGCATGTCTGTGTGTTTACCTTTTCATTTACTAATTCCACACGAACATTTTAGCTCCTCCTAAACTCTGAACTCTAGCTAAAATGATTGCATTTAGTTGTAACTCTTGTTTAATTTTCATTTTTCTGTGGGTATTAGTAAGCCACTTGAGCAACTTGAATGTTTAATGGCATGGCTAATTCTGTTATAGGTTTGACAAAAGAGTGAGGTATGCCTCTCGCAAAGCAAGGGCTGATGTGAGAAGACGTGTGAAAGGGAGATTTGTTAAAGCCGGTGATGCTTATGATTATGATCCACTGAATCAAACCAGAAGCTGCTGAGAGTACAATTTTAATACATGCTTTTATAGAGAAAAATGAAAATAGAAAAAGGAAAGAAACCGAGCTTTAGTTCGAGAGAATCAATTATTATTACCTAAGCGCTGGCTGAAATTAATGCATGATTTTCCTTGTGCAATGACAAGCTGTATGATTATATCACAGGGTTCATGAGGAGAAACTTGTGGATGTGAAAATGCTGGTTTCTGGTGCTTCACCAATAAAGATAGGATGCAAAAGTTTCCATCACTGTGAAGACACGTTTTTTGACATCATCCAATCGAGGCCAACATAGATTGCCTTGCTTAAAAACTATGAATATTCATTCCCTTTACACTTCTCCGAGCAACTTCTGTCTAGTTCTTAGTTCTTCTCTAGGGAAAGGAAAAATATTTAATTGTGCAGCCTTAGAAATGCTCAATGCTCATAATGTGGATTATTAATCTCCTAGCTTCTTGCTCTGGTGACTTGCATAAAAGCCGCTCCCATGGCATGGTGGGTAACTGAACTCAGTTGCTTGATCAACCAAATGATCTTGCAGTTGAATTTTTTTGTTTCTTGAACTTTCTTTTCTATTGGACATGTATAGCACAGAATCTATAATTTTAGTTGAGAGGGTTTGTCTGGCCCAAACAGTTGTATGGTCAGACAAAAAAAAAAATTGCAGTTGTAATTTTTCCTTTTTTATTTTTATTGTGGACACATATGGCAAATGATCATGTATGCTGGTAATAGGGTAGTTTCTAGTGATAAAATTCAAGATGTATTTTTGTGTTTAGGTTATTTTATTTGTTTATTTGTTTCCATTTGCAATTGACTGCAGAAACATATTTGTACACAGGAATAAATGTTTTTCTTGTCATCTTTAACATTGCTACTATTGATTGTAAACTGTGATAGATCTTCTAGCTTTATGCATGTTCATATTATTTTTCTGAAGTTTCTTCCTTGGAATATTGGGAGTGGGTGATCAACCAATGTGGTACTGGATATTCTTTTTTAATATGCTAAACTGTAGGCAATTTTATTCTGTGGAGTTGGAGTTCAAAAAAAAAAAATCTATTGGATCTGAACCAGAAGCTTGGATTGGGTTTATTGGCTAACTTGATCAAAGTATCCACTAGCATAAGTCTTTGAGATTGCAATTTTCTGTTGTGTGGAATTTGTCAGGTTGTTGAAACTGAGAGGCTTTTTCATTTCTTGTTCACATGTTTGAAGTCTTCAATTAGGTATTTTATTGATTACCAGTCATCACTCATTTTTAACACTTTTTGGGAAAGATTTTCCTTTTCAATGGAAAATGATTGGTCACAAATTCAGAACCTTACTGATTATCTCCAAGGACCTGAGTGATGAATAGAATCAAGTGAGTCTGAATTATCATAAAAAAAAATTAAATTCATTAGTTTATAGATAAGTGAGTCTGAATCACCATAAATAAAAAAAAAAAATTCATTAGTTTATAAATTTTTACTTGATTTAGTCAAGTCTAATTTTTTATATAATTTTAAGTGTTTAATTTTGACTTTACTCATTTATATAAAAAGTTTTAATTTTCAATTTACATCCTTCTAAATCACATGTTATTATTGTTTGACTTTCTTACATATGTTCACTACAGTTCCTACTTGTTTACTATTCACAAATCCAACTGATAGATAACAGCATAAATAAAGTTTTCTTTTCTTCTATCATCTTCGGTTAATGGGGTAAAACAAAATTTGGAACCTGAATTTAGACCCAATTTTCAATCTTGAGTCTGAAAAAAAAAAATCCAATCAGCTCCTTCAACTTTCTAATTGAATCAATTTGGGACTAAGTGGACGGAGGCTAACGAAGCCGTTTGTAAATTTGGTAAAGGTGTATTGAATGAGTCTTACTAACTTGTACGAACAGCTGGCATATGCATTTAAGGCGGGCATTTTATCTAGCATTATGATTGAAGAAAGAAAGTGAAAACAATTTCAACTTTGCCCAGTTGACATAAACATGTCTTGCAGACCATCTGTGCTCACCAGAAGGAACAACTGCATCTAATGCAGGTAGCAAGCCCTTGCATCACAAAAAGAAGAAACAATTAATAATACATCTCAATACCTTATTCAATTTATATGAGAGTATAAATCAAAAAATAATTAACTTCACATTTGTAGTAAACTTACCCTTTACATGTTTATGCTTACATTTCCCATTTGAAGCCACCCATCAGCAAGCAGGAATGCAGCCTGGCTTGTTCTGGAATCAAGTTATGGTATTTCAGTCTCCTTCTAAAAAATAACAGGACAAGCAACTAGTACAACAATTTCTGCAACACCCAATTCAAAGCCCAAAATTTTGAAGAGTACACCATTGACATGGAAAATAATCTCACCAACTCATAAATTGATTGAGCCAAGTAAGCATATCATAGTTTAAGCATTCTAAGACCAAGTGATCTCATATATTTTATTAGGCCATTTCCAACGCCACTAACCCATTGCAAAGTGGCGTTTTGCATTATTTTGCAGTGGAATGGCTGCTCCAACTGAACGCCATTTTAACACTGCAAAATGGTGTGTTTATCAACTGCATTTTTTTTTTTTAATTTTTATATATATAAATTTTATAATTAAAATCAAAATTTTATAAATAAGCTCATATTTTTTTAAATTTCGTTATTTAGTTTTTAATTTATACAAACAATTAATTTTAAAAATTTTAATTTATAAAAAATTTCTATTATATTTAAATTGTAATTTTCAAATATATATATATATTAATTCTTACATAAATATTTAAATTAAATACAAGCAATAAAATTAATATTACCTAAGTTTTTGCAAAAAAAAATCATATTTTAAGAAAACTAATTAATTTGGACATATAATATAAAAATTTGAAATAATACAAATTAATTTATACCAATTATTATATTATATATTCAATTTAATTATAAATCTCGGTTAATTATTATTAGGTTTCGAATTAATTGAATCTAGTCTCGATTAATTTAATTAGGTTTCGAATTGTGAAAATTAGGTCTCGCTTGGTTTATATATTAAATACAAATATTAATATAAAATATCAACACTGATAATATTAATTAAAATTATCATAAACAATCAAAATACATATTAATATAATAATATAACATAGATTAAAATATAAATAATTTAATAATCTGATAGATCAACTCTGCATACTTCAATATTATCAAAATATTGACCAAAAGCATCAGTAGTAGAAGAAGACTTTTGTTGTTGGTTTCTTTTTTTTATAATTCTTGTTTATTTAATTTTAAAGTACTCACGTACATTTTAATCAGTAATTATGTTCAAGTTACGAAGTAAAATTTTATTTTATTTTTTCATTTCTTTTAAGGCCAAATTTTGCAGTTGGATATTCATTTATTTCTGCCTGTCAAAACTGCTCTTCTTTAACATCTCCATAAGTTGTTTATTCTCTTCTTTGAGATTATTATATAATTCTGTCATATGTTCATCATTTTTTCTTTTCAATTTTGCTTTTTTCACTCCACACGGTCGTTAAGATGAATTTTCACCAAAATCGTCATCATTTAAATTGAGAGAAAATGATGACAACCCATGAGACGATGATATTGGTGATTCAGGAATAGAATTATTTGACTGTAATGAATCATAATTCATATTATGTGCTCGAGTAATTTATCTAACAGTGGGAACATTATCTTAAAATTTTTCAAAATCTTTAACTATATGCCAAACATGATCAAATTTGAATCATTTTTTGAACTTTAGATCTTGTATGAATAGATATTTTGCTCGATGTATCTGCAAGTAATTGTGAAAATAATATTAAACATTGAAATTGATAGTAAAAGAACGAAAATTATAAATACTCACAATATTTTCATCTGAATCACCACTTGGATTCAAATTTTCTATTTGTTTTAGACAGTTATTCAACTTCTTTACTTCAGCAATTATACTAGTCATTCGAGACTGCACATATTGTTTGGATCGATATTCCATTTGTTAGTTCCTTGCTTTATTAAAACTCTGCTCTACACGGAACCAAAAATTATCTGAAAATTGATACTTACCCGTAATACGATCCTGAGATATATTTAAATAAACTTGACAAAGAAGCACATCTTCAGGATTAGAATATTCAGTAGATCAAACATACATTTTCTTATAAAGTAATAGATATAGAAGAAAAATGATCTTTTTACAAGATAATTTATGCAATATAATGTTTTGATAATGATTTGGAAATATGTAATTATAGCAAATGAATGCTACAATATTTTGGTATTAACACTTTGCCCAAAAAATAATTAACATTCTACCTAAAAAAATAAATTCACACTCTACTCAAAAAATAATTCACACTATGCTCAAAAAAATAAATAAACACTTTGCCCAAAAAATAATTTACATTCTACCCAAAAAAATAAATTTACACTCTGCTCAAAAAATAATTCATACTATGCCCAAAAAATAATTCACATTTTATCCAAAAATAAAAAAATACTCTGCCCAAAAAATAATAAACATTCTACCCAAAAAATAAATTTATACTCTGCTCAAAAAATAATTCACACTATGCACAAAAAATAATTCAAACTCTGCCCAAAAATAAATAAACATTCTGTTCAAAAAATAATTAACGTTTTACCCAAAAAAACAAATTCACACTCTGCTCAAAAAATATTTTACACTATGCCCAAAAAATAATTCATATTCTACCTAAAAAAATAAATTCACACTGTGCCAAAAAATAATTCACATTCTACCTAAAAAAATAAATTCACACTCTGCTAAAAAAATAATTCACATTATGCCCAAAAAATAATTCACATTCTACTAAAAAAAAAAACAAATGCACATTTTACCCAAAAAAAAATTCACACGCTGCTAAAAAAATAATTCACACTATACCCAAAAAATAATTCACACTATGCCCAAAAATAAATAAATACTCTACCCAAAAAATAATTTACATTCTACCAAAAAAATAAATTCACACTTTGCTCAAAAAATAATTCACATTATATCCAAAAAATAATTCACACTCTGCCTAAAAAACAAATAAACACTCTGTCCAAAAAATTAATCACATTCTACCCAAAAAAATAAATTTACACTCTACTCAAAAAATAATTCACACCATACTCAGAAAATAATTTACACTCTACCCAAAAAATAAATAAATACTCTGTCCAAAAAATAATTCACACACTACCAAAAAAATAAATTCACATTCTGCTCAAAAAATAATTCACAATATACCCAAAAAATAATTCACACTTTACCCAAAAAATAAATAATCACTCTACTCAAAAAATAATTCACAATAAATTCTAAACTTATGGATCGATTACATTATCATCTATAATTGTTAGATTGGATTTTAAATCATATAAGATAAGTCTCTTCATTTACTATAAATAACATACTTCATTATAATATAATTCACAATCCATAATTTCTTTTCCTTTTAAAAAATAAACTATAAAAAATTTAGTCTATTCCTTCATTTACAAAATGAATTCTAATATAAGAATTCCAGTTAATTTATCAAATTCTAATTCTTCTTCTGATGATGACAATGATGTTCTAATTAAGAATAACCTTACAGACATCGCTGCAAATGAAAAATCTATGCGTCAAATGATCGCTAACAATGACATGATTCTTGCAAACTACTTCAATCAACAAAACAATTAAGTGATCCATAGTGGCTCAGTTAGTGGTCACACATTGATTAATCGCAACCGAAAAAATGTTGATCGTAATTTATTTAATGACCATTTTGCCGGTCATCCATGCTATAATGATGCAATGTTTCATCGACGATATCGAATGTCACAAAGTTTGTTCCTTCGCATTGTTGATGCCATTAAATATCATGATAACTATTTCCAACAATGAAGCGATGGACTTGGTAGACTAGAATTATCATCTTTACAAAAAATAATAGTTGCCTTTCGAATTTTTGCATATGGTATACCAGCAGATGCAACAGACGAGTATATTAAAATAGGAGAATCAACAACAGTCGAAAGTATGAAGAGATTTTACCGTGCTGTTATGGAGATATTTACAGAATGGTATTTAAGAACACCTACAGCTAATGACATCGTCAGGCTACTCCATATTGGTCAACAACATGATTTTTCAGGAATGTTGGAAAGCCTAGATTGTATGTATTGAAAGCGAAAAAATTATCCAACTACATGAGCTGGACAATATACAAGTCGTAGTGGCTCGCCAACTATTATTCTAGAAGCTGCAGCAGACTATAATCTTTGGATATGACACCATATTTTAGTATGTCAGGTACTAATAATAATATTAATGTGTTGGAGTCATCCAATCTTTTTTCTAATCTTGCTCAAGGTATTACTCCTTCAGCTAATTATACTATTCAAGGTAAAGAGTATAATATAAGTTATTATTTAGCTGATAATATATATCACAAATGGTCAACTATTGTGCAAAGTATTCACCAGCCATAAAGTAAAAAAAAAAATATATTTTACAATGTGACAAGAAGCACGTAGAAAAGATGTGGAATGTGCTTTTGGAGTTATCCAATCACGGTTCGAAATAGTGGCAGGACCAACACGTTTTTAGAGAAAAAATATGTTACAGGACATTATAAGTGCATGCATTATTATGCACAATATGATTATCGAGGATGAACGTAATCTTGATACACCAATTGAAGAAACGGAGGAAGCACCAACTAGAGAAGTTAAATTGGTGGTTGATGAAAATACAAGATTTCATCAATTTATTAATTGTTATAGATAAATCAAGGATAAAGATGTCCACATTATACTTCGTAATATATTAATTGATTATTTATGGAAAGAATATACTAATTCAGATGATTAAATTAACATTACTATGTATTTTTCATATTTATGTTTAACTTTCATTATAAATGTAATATAATTTTCATATTTCTATTTAATTTTAATTATAAATATAATATAAGTCTTTTTAATTACTTTTATTAATGTGATTTTATTATAAATAATATATTAATAGTAAATGAGTCATTTAATTAATAAATTATTATAATTTAATTTGTTATATTATTATTTTGCTAAATTAATAATTAGATTTTTTTAATAAATATGTAATATATATTTATTTATGGACAATTAGTGAAATATTATAAAATATTAGAAAATTATAATAAATTATATAAAATAGATTAAAAAAATATAAAAAGAATATTTTTTTTTTTTTATAAAAAATGGTGTTAAAAATGAAGTTATGGTTGAAGATAAAATTACTGTTTGATGTGATATAAACTACAAAATTATGTAAAATTGAATGTATTAATTGCTATAACAGAGTACTTATTAAACACCATAAAACAACTTGTGTACTGTAGATGAATGTTTGTGTAATGTCCTTCCACTCTGGTGAAAATGACTTGAGAAAACACCCAAATAGCATAAAACAAATAGATTTAATCATGCTTAAGCAACCTACTTTTTGCACCCAAAGATTCAATTATAGCAGAAACAGCTTCATCTTCACCATGATTTCTAAGTGCAGAAAGAGCAGCATAGCGCTCGTACATGTCATTTTCTTCATCCAAAAGTGCTTCCCTTAAAACTAATTAACATCAGTAAACAATCTAAATAATCGATAAAAATGGGCAAAAACTAATCCAAAAGCAACTAAGAATCCGCGAGTTCTGTTATGCTGATGTTACTATATTGCCTAGATTGGTTAGATGAAAATGTATAAATTGGCAGTTATGACTTGAAAAATGTTCATACACTTCAAAGTTTCAAAACCGAATTTGACAAAAAGTGTAAATTGGGGGTTAACTGTTGGGAAAAATTGCTTATAGGTGGGCTAACCATTAAAATCTAAAATAAAGTAAATAATTTGAAAATAATAATATAAAAGTGATTTGACACCTTAAACCCTTATGTTCAAAGAGTTTCAATTTCTTTCACTAAGTTATGAAATACAATACAAAAAATTATAAATATTTCTTAAGTTAACTTAACCCAAATTTACAATATCAAGTATACGCGAGGAAGCAATATTGGGAGCAGCAGTGACAACTGTCCCTGCTGGATTTTTTCAATTTTTTTAAAGATTTTTTTTTAATATTTTATTAAAGATTAATTATTATTTTTTTTATAAAATGACCCAATACACTAAGTTTTCTCACCTTTTAAAAATATACTAATTTTCTCTTGACGAATGTTATAATATATTATTAGATCTTTTCGTCTAATTTTGTCATTAATCAACTCTTAGTCAACCCTATAAGAATAGTAAAAAGATAAAAATATTTTTATTTTTATTTTTAATTAATTACATTCTATTTTTGCTTTAAAATTTCTTTTTAAGATTAAAAAATTTATTTTCATATTTTTGATAAATTTTAAAATAAAAAATAAACAAAAATATTTTTTATTTTAAAAATTATTTAAGAAGAAATTAAATTATTAATTAAATTATTTCTTCTTAATTTTTTTAATACAAATAAAAAATTTATTTTCATATTTTTGATAAATTTAAAAATAAAAAGTAAAAAATATTTTTTAAAAAATATATTTATTTTTTATTTGTTATTTTTTAAAAAATAAAATAAAAATATTTTTATTTTCAAATTTATCAAAAGTATGAAAATATATTTTTTTAATCTTAAAAAAAATTAAAGTAAAAATATAATGTAATTAATTAAAATTAAATGATAATGACATTTCTGCCTTTTTATTATCCTTGTAGGATTTACTAACGATTGGCTAATGACAAAATTGGACCGAAAAATCTAATAATATATTATAATATTTATCAATGAGAAGTTAATATATTTTTGAAATGTCAGAAGAACTTAGTGTATAGGGTCATTTTACAGGGAAAATAGTAATTAACCATTTTATTAACATTAAAATTATTTACAATATATGCTTTTAAAGAAAAAATAATGAAATAAAATTTAAAAAATTTAGAGTGCTAAATATATATTTTTTTATTTAATTAATTATTTAATTTTTGATGATATAACAATAAAAAAAATTATGAATTGTTGAAATCAGATACGATATGTAAATATAATAATATTATCTAATTTTAGACAACTACATTATCAAAAAATATTATAATTTAGCAACGAAAAGAATAATGAGATAAAAGAAAAGATTAATTGGAAAAATAAAAAAGATTTTACATATAATTTTTTTAGCATTGAAAAAATAAATTCCAACTCATATTTATTTTTAAGATTAAGCTTATAAATAAGATAAGTTAATTTTATGATATTTTTTATTTAAATAATCTTACATTTATATATTATAACTTTATTTTAAAAAAATATTAAATAATGATGAAATAATTTATTTTTATTTATTTTTTATAATATGTATTAGTATATTGTGATATTATCCATTCAAACAAAAACATTAATTTTATATTTTGACTTTGAAATTAATGATATAATTGATAAGTAAATTGATTTTATAATTTATTGATTAAAATTTAATTATTGATATTAAATAAACAATAATTTTATATCATTTATAAATTTTATATAAAAAAGTTAATATGATATTTTAAGTATTAATTTATAATTAAATTTATTTATAAATTAATATTAAATCTTAATTTATAAATAAAATTGAGAATTCAATTAAGAAAAAAAAAATTAAATTTTTAAATCCAATTCGATGTATAAACAAGTTTATATGTGATATAATTTTTTATTTTTATAAACAATTATTTTTTTTAGAATGTATTCTTAAAAATAAGTACATTTCAAAAATAAATTTGAGATATGATGTTTTTAAAATTATTATTATTATTTAAAAATTATTAAAATAATGAAATCTTGAAGAATGTTATTGGAAGTAATATTATAATTTTTTAATATTTTGAGCGTTTGTAATTTTGAGATTTATTATATTTAAATTTTATTTATTTTAAAATTTTTTAAGAATATTTTACTCCTACTGGAATCAAATTATGGCTCCGCCACTGCTTCCATCTATAATAACCCGAAAAATATACTTTCAATTTTTTTTAAAATATCTAGAGAAAATTTAAAGAATATTTTCTTCACCCCCTACTAAAAAAACCTAGGTTACATTCAAATTTGCTATACTCAAGTTGATATGTGCATACCCAAAACAAGATGCAACCTCTCGCTTTTCCTCACTACCGAGCTTTTCAACTCTCGGTTGTTCTTTGAGCCTTCATGCAGGCCCTTTTATACTCATGCATAATACCAATTTGTCAAAACAAATTGGGTGAGTGCTGAAATTGGGTGCTAACTTTCACCAACTCTTTTTTTTTTTTCTTCCTTTTACATTGACGGTGGGATATCCACATTGGAGGGATCCACCAAAAATCTATCCCTCCGTACAATATGGAGGACCAAGCTCCACACTTTATTATATTTATTTAACAATCTCCCCTTAAACTTGAGTCACAACAATTTCCATTTTTATTTGGGATTATTCATTGTTGGCCTTTATAGGATCTTCAGTTACACATACACATAACTCACATCACACTGCCAATACCATATGAAATTACAACCAATCAACATCACCTTAATTCTTGAAGAACAACGTAACCTTTTTAAATTTATTCACCTCTTTGTCTAGGATTGTGTTCACCACCCCTTATTTTTAAGAGCTTTGTAAACAAAATGTAGTAGCTTAATAAGCTTCTTCATACTCTCATGTCACTAGATAAATCTTAACATTTTCTAGTTTCTTGTCCTTATCTTTTCCTTTAGGACAATACTTCTTGATGTGTCCGAATTCTTTACATTTATAGCATTGACGTCATCCAAATTTTTATTTTTGAATTTTGACTTGTCGCACTTTGAACCTCTTTTCTCATGTGATTGTCCTCTCTGATCTAGAGAAGTAATGTTTTTTCAACTTCTTTATCATCTTTTGATTGATTTTAGAGATCATGAGATATGAACGCTTCATATGCTTAGCTTAAAGTTATCTCATCATTTCTCCACAAAATTATTCACACATATTACTCATATAAATTAGAAAGTGAGAAAAGCAATCAATTGTCTTTTCCTTGTCATCAATTTTAATGTCAAATTTTTCAAGTTAACTCAGGATACTCATAAACTCATTCAAATGCTCTACTAGATTTCCCTTTTCGTGCATCTTCAATCGATATAATTTTCTTTTCAAAATCAACTTGTTGGTCAAGATAAAGGTTTTCCAACTTCTTCCAGATGCTTGCGGCGGACTCATCATCATAATGTTATTGGCAATACAAAAGCGTATTATGTTCGTATACCTTTCTTTAAGCTTCTCCCATTCACCATCGATCATTCTCTGAGGTTTTCCCTTTTCCTTTCCCTTCAACACTTCTGCCAGTCCTTGTTGAATAAGGATATCTTTTATCCTTTTTTGCTACAATGTGAAACTATCTTTTTCGTTAAATTTTTATATGAAAAAATTAGAGCTTGACATGAAGATCAATTTGCTATAGTAAATTAGTCTCAAAAATATTTGTTATAGCTATAAGTTATGATATCAGTTGTTGGGAAAAATTGCTTATCGATAGGCCCAATAATTAGGATCTAAAATAAAATAAATAATTTGAAAATAATAACACACGATATTTTAACGTGATTAGACATTTTAAAATTTACGTTCACTGAGAATTTCAACTTCTTTTACTAGTAAGTGATAAGATACAGTAAAAAAAATTATAAATATCTCTCAAGTTAACCCAATTCAAATTTACAATATCAAGTATACTCTCTACTCATAATAATTCAAAAAATATACTCTCAACTTTCTCTCAATTACCTAGAGAAAATATAAGAAATAATTTCCTCACTCATTGAGTATTTACTTAAAAAAATTCTTAAGTTACACTATTATGCTCAAATTGATCTTGTATATACCCAAAACAAGATACGATATACATCCTCTCAATTTTCCTCGGTACCGAGCTTCTCAACTTTCGGTTGTTCTTTGAGCCTTCCATGCATGCCGTTTTATAGGCATGCATAATGCCAATTTGTCAAAACAAATTGGTTGGTAGATTTAAAGCACCGAAATCGGTGTTGATTTTCACCACCAACTCCTCTTTTTTTTTCCCCTTATACATTGATGGTGGGACATCCATGTTGGAGGACCCACCAACATTAACACCTTTCTTTTTAATTTGGTGAAATGCCTGTGCAACTTACTTATGGTTTCTTCAAATACTGCTTTATGGGTATTAATTATGCTTGGATTATTATTTGAATAAATATAGCATTTGTTTTTTATATGATACTTGAATTGTTCTTCCATTGCACCCTTAATTTATTGGAGAATCTCTGATGAAAATTGCAAGTCTTGTTTCCATTTAGTGATTTTCTGGCAATTTTTTGTTGACATCGTGCGTCTTTGATTATATTTAAGTTGCTTATTACAAACAGTTTGTTTCAGATATTAAAATTATTTAGCACTGATGTTGCAACCTTTTATAGAATAGAAATTTGTATCATTGGATTGCAACTGTTATCTTATCTACATGGCTTTGGTTTGGTTTTTTTAGTGCTGCAGATTCTACTGAGCTGGGGCTTGGGAGAAAATCTTCATCTGAACTCTCATCACCATCAGCACTAGAATCCTCATAAATCCCAATTCCATTCTTGTTCCTACATTTCTTTTTCATCTTCAATGTTTCTGAAAGATTACCCTTCCCTTCCCTCTACTGTAAATCTGAAAATTTTCTCTTCCCTTTCCTCCTCTGCATGTTTGACATCTTACCCTTTCTTTGGCTGTCTCTGAGGAACATGATCAATGCTTGCAGGAATTGATGTTTGAACACCATGATCTTATGTCTTCAAATTAACAAGGAATATCATGCCAATTACAATTATTTCCATTAGGTTCTTGATTATCTTGATGCACTGAATCTGTACCCCAATTTGATATGTCTACACTATCAAGCTCAACCCATTTACACCATTGTTCTCACCCTCGCCCACTCCATGCAAACATCCAGTGTGTAAGTCAACACCTTCACCGCCAATCTCATTTTGTACACAACTGCTCTGAGTTGGAACGCTGACACCAACATCATTATCTATAATGGGTTGCTCTTCTACTCCAACAGAAGCTTGTTCAGGCTCTATTATTTATATATAAAATTTTCATGTTCGATATTATTATTTGAGCGACTGTTGATAAAAATGTTGTGCAGAGTAATTTTTGCATTGAAACTGCTAAACAACACTACAGCTTTATTAAATAGAAAATGGTATTTTTATAAAACCAAGTTTCAACCTCATCGACAAACTCCGAGTTTATGTATCACACAAAAATTCTCAAATTTCAATTTTCCATTGGCCCAATAGTATTCCGGCCCATTGAGCCAACTTTGGATTAACGACCATAGACCTCTGATTTAATTGAAGATAATCACAGTTCCAAACAAAAAAAATGAAGAGGGTCGAATTTATTTTTATATTGAGAATTTTTTTTTGGATTGACATATTTGTGTTATCCATGGAAGGGTGATTATATTGAAAAAGAAAAGTGAAGGCAAATAAGAAAACAATAAAAAACCATTTAGCTTGAAGCATTCAGATCATTCCCTCTCTCAAAATATTAGCAACATATAAAAGTGGCCTTTCCTTTGCATTAGTGACATCTTTATATCAATTTTGCCAAGTTGACATGGAATTTTCCCAACAACAGTACTGTGATCCAAGTTCAATAGTATCAATCATCATCAGAACCACTATCTTCAGACATCTTCCCAATATCATCTGACATAACTGTATCCTGCATCATATCACAGCCATTTTTTTATTAGAACAAGAAAAAGAGTGTGCACCTTTGTGCAAGCTGCAGCCATTGCATGTGTGTGCACATTTATAGAGAGAAATTTCCCAGAACAATAGAATCACAGGAGTTGTGTCGTGTGCATTTTTGAATGAAAGAGAGGGTTGCAAGAAAAAACAGTTTTACCGGCATCTTCTTATCCCAGTCCTTCAACTTGGAATTTGTTAGCATGTAGTTATCACGTAATGGCGCCCATGATGGTCCACCACTATCAACCTGTGTGTTCCAAAGGCATTCATCAAACTCAATGAAAAACATGAACAAACCAGATATGCTGGTGGTGGCTTAATATCCAAGGAAAAGACTTGCCTATGCTAAGTGTGTATACCTGGTCAATGCTAGAATTACACATGGGGAAAATATAGGTATGGAAGTAATTTTAGCTCATAAAAATATTACGTGTAATAGTAAATTTCGATGAACAGTTTTTGCCATTTCATTCTCACATTGACTGGGTGTATATAACGTGCAGGCAATTGATCAGAAAAGATGGTTCTACTGTATGCAATTACCCTTGACACATGAACTCATCTTATCCAAAGAAATCCTCCATCTGTCCCACTTTGATAGGCTTTCTTTCCTTTTTCGTCTGTTAGTCTACTTTTTTTTTAATTGATATTTTAATAGTTAATTGACAAAAATACCCATCATTAATTGACATGAATATCATCATCACCTACTAGTAAATTTTCACCTTCTTGGAGAAATTTTTTTTTTGAACGCCAATGCTAGGGGTCTTCAAATTTATAAAGTCTAACAAGGAAACTTTAAGAAGAAAGTATTAAAAATCAATGGCACTAAGCGAAAAAACTTAAATTCTTTATCTGTGTAAATTGAGAATGGCCTATCAAAGTGGAAAGGAGGGAGTAGTTAGGAGGGAAACAAGGTTGATCTTTTAAAACGAAGAATCAGATTAAGATGTATAAAATTTGGCAGAATAGATAAGATGAAGTCATGTATGCAGAAATAGCTTATCTGGTAACAAGCAGAGATGAACCAAGAAAGAACAGAGATAGGCAGATAGCATACCTTAACAGTAGTGTCAGACACTGGTGTCTTGCCTAACTCAGAAAAGAAGGCTTCTTTCCTCCGCTTCTTTATCGCTGATAGATTTTAGACAACATTTAGTTAGAATTGAAGAGGCTAAAAGCAACGAGGAAAAGCATGCATAAGATATACAACAATCACACAATTAGGCATAAGACATCAAAATTTACCCGCTGAACTCAAAAATTGCAAGTATCATGCAAGCATTTTCCACAAAATAAAAATGTAATCATCAATGGCAATAAGATGCATGGAATCGCATGCTGCTTGGTGCTTTAAAATAAAAAAAGCATGAACTGTATTAGATTTCTACAGCACAATATAACTCGATAAGATATCACCAATGGTGTCTGCCCATTTTAGGTGTTAACATATGGTTGAGCTAACACCAGGGCCAGAGCCTTTCAAATATAAAGAAGGTAAAAAAGAACAGCTAGATGTCACAGAGAAAAGCTGTGAAGCTTCAATTCTAAATGTTTTAAAATAAATATAATTATGGATTTGACTGAGGTAGAAGAGCAACCGACAATCTAAAGTACTGGCATTAAGTTGTATGGCTCAGTGATACAGGGTTGCAGAGAAATAGAAACTAAGAAATTCACTAAATGCTTATATTTAGGAATATGGAAAATCATCACACGTGAATACAACAAATATGCATCAGTTTGAGTGCAATATAAACTTTAAAAGCTAAATTAAAAATTCTTAATCTATATACAAAACCTAAGAATAATGAATAAGAGGATCCCAAACTCTAGTTGCCAGGTTGATAAACATACCCTTTGCATCTTTTGTTCTTGAAGGATCCAATCCCTTTTGTGCATTTTGTGCCTTGTTAACCTAATAAATATCCAACAAGAAAAGCTCTCAGTCTCATTGTGAAAGGAAGAGAATAAAATAGAGAGAAAACCAAACAAGTACGGATTCTTAAAGGAAAGAAACATAACAAAAAGTTTTAGAAATTAACTTACAGCATTAAATAACTTGACCACTGCAACACCAGCATCATGAACAGATAAAATAATCTATGTCAGTATGATAAATAGCACTCAATATTAAGTTGAAACACAGTGCTAATGTTATATACATCAAAAAGAATTTGTTACCTCCTTTTGTAGCAACACCTATAAGAAACTTTTCATGCGAGTCTAAATAATTACCAGGCTTCACATGCCCCTTCTCTCCCACCTATTATGTCAAAGGAATAAGTAAGAGCATAAATATAATCACCACAGAAATATTAAAAGAGAGAATATATATATACACAAAAAGAAAAATTGAACTGCAAACAAAACAATAATAAAAAAAAATAAAGGGAAGTGAAATTTGAAATACCAATAGTTTCTCCTTCTTGGCATCTCCCCTGACCTTCCTTTCTGCTGCCTCCTCAGCAAGCTTCTCCGCTACAAGCTTCTTGTGTCCTGATAACACTGGTCCCTGCAAATCCACCAAAATTTCAACATTTCCCATCAATTCAACCAAGAAAGAAAAATTCCGAAAAGCCAATGTAGCTAGCTCACCAGTGAATTATCAGATACACTCTTCTTCATGATACTCTTAAAAGCAATCCTAAATGCTCTACAACCCTCAGTGAGTTTAGTAATTCCAGGCTGAATTTCATCATTTTCTTCTTCATTTTCAGACCCATCAACTTCAATGCCAAAATCCTCTTTACCATCATCATCAGAGTCATCTCCAATGCCCTGGGTAATCTCCTCCTCCTCCTCGTCATCACCATCAGAATTGTAATCACGTGCCTTCTTTCGAAGAAATTTCTTCATTTTGGGGTCTATTTTAACTCTCTCTTTAAAACCCTGAAACTGTTTTTGCTTCTTCTTCTTCGACTTGTTGCCAATCTTGTGCCCTGATTTTCTCTTCTTAAAGGGTCGTTTTAAAGATTCTACCAAATCGGTTTCCTCTGCCATCGTTTACTTGTTGAATGTTGAAAAACTGAATGATTTCTAGGGTTAAGGTTAGGATTACTAAGGGTAGCGTTGCTCTTTTCTGTCTCTCAAATGGAAACTGGAATTAGGGTTTTACTGCAATTTGCAAAACCCTCTCGGGAATTAATTTATTTATTATTACAACCAATTGTATTTAATTTTAAATAAACACCCAGAAAGTATATAGGAATAATACCTTACGCCCTAAGAACATTCTTATTTATATTTAGACCCCTTTATTTTTCTTAAATTTCATAATTCATACTTTTGAGTTTTGCCAGAGTCTGGCCTCACCCTCTACATGAATTGGGCTAGGATGGCTTGAGACTTGGGCTAAAAAATCAAAATTCTTAAAACTGGATCTGATTTAAAATTTGAGTTGTGAAATATAATACAGTGAAATAAATTTAATAATATTATTGATAATTATTGAAATTAAAATAAATTTTTAAATAATAATAATAATAATTCATATATTTTTATTATGTAAAATTTTCATAAAATACTTTTTTTCTTGAAAATTAAATGAATATCAAATCTAAAATCCAATATTATTCTCATATTGTAAACATTGGACTTTGACTCTAATAATGTTATGTATGGAATTATCCTAAATTCCTTAAAAAAAATAAAAAAATAAAAAAAAGAAGAAGATGAAGAAATTATCAGTCTAAAATTTCAAAAAAAAAAAAAAAAACCATCTGTGTCTAGACTTGACCCAAATATTTAAATTTTAGGGCTTAGTATAATTACTTATGACTAGGATTGAGCATGCCTGGATTGGGTTCGGATATTTGAAAAAAAAAAAACTAACTGAATCAGAAATTTCAGTTCTTAAAAATATGAGAATCAGAATCCAATAAAAAAAAATTTGAAGAATCATATCAAACGAAATAAATAGATGGGCCCGTTTCAAAAAGAATCAAACTTTAGGGTAAATACTTAATAAAGTTTTCTCCCTATTTTGTGGCATAAGAAAATAAAAAGGAATAATAGAGGATAAGAAAATTTGAATATATTCAGTTATGATATACGTAAAAATAGTATTATTATGATTATTATATATTAATGATTATATATGATTTGTAATTAGTGTTTTTATAAGTAGATATTAAAATTTAAATTATTAGAAATAATATAATAGTAAATGTATAAATTATTTTAGCAATACATTTAAATCCAATTCTTCTCTAAACGTTAAAAAAAAATAATAATAAAAAGAATAGAAAATGGAAGGAGATACGAAAGCTCCTTAAAAATCATCTAATGGATAACCAATATTTTTAAAATCAAACCGACTAAATAAAAATATATATATATATTTTATATAATTTGATATTTATTATTTTTTATAAAAATTAAAAAATTAAAAAAAAAATTAAGATTTTGATTCGATCGAACTGAAAAAATGGTTTGATTCGATCGATTTATCGATTTTTTGAGAATGAATTTTTAAAATTGACCGGATCGATCCATGATTCTATTCTCAATTTTTTTTATTAAATCGATCGATTCAGTTCGATTTTAACAATTATGGTACGACCATAAGAGACACATGAAATTCACATGGTTCTTGTTTTTTTTTTTCTTTTTTTTCTTTTCGAACAAATATATTTCTTGAAACTTTAAGTGTATACATCATTTTTCATGTGAAAATTAATTGTGAGAATAAAGAAAAATATTTATATTTTTACTTATTAAAAAAATAATAAATATATTTATAATAAAATTTTAAAATATTAATCTATAATTAATTGGATTTATAAAAAAATAAATAATTTTAGAATTTTTTTCAGCTAATCTCAAAAAATAATTAATATGATGTTCCATTATGTTCACAATAAATTTCATTTATAATAAAATTTTATATTTAGTATTATAATTATTAAATATAAATTTTTTTATGAATTAATTTTTTTATAATTTTTTTTTAAGTGTAATTTTTTTTTAGCTCTAATATTTTAATTAGTGGTTAATTAGAGCAGATGTCTTGTTAGGATAATTATAAGAAGTTAAGAATAGAGGGAAAGACGTGTCTCACTAGCCCTATCACCAACCAAATCATCATGACAATCTTGAATTCCATTCTTCTATCTATTTTTATTTGTAAAAAAAGAATTGTATTTTTCTATAATAATATTTTAGTTTGTGACCTAATCCTAAAAATTATATCATATATCTTATATATATATAAAAATATAATATATTACTGTATTTATATATAAGAATTCTTTTATAAAATATCTCAAATGGATTAGTGACAACAAGCCAAATCAAAAACTACTTCATCATTAGTGGAAAATAATCTATATCTTTATTTTATATATATATAAATTACCATTATAATAATAATAAAGATTAATTAGAAAAAAATCATAAATTATTTACAAAATTACAATTTTATATCAATTAAAAATTTTAACAATTTTATACATACATTTTTATTTTTTGATAAATTTAACACGTAATCGAAATTTAATTAGAACTCCGATCCCGGAGCTGACGTGATATGCTGATGTGATATTTATTATTATTATTATTTTTATCATGTCAGTATCTGATTAGAAAATCAAATCGACCAACTGAATTAAATCAAATTGAATCAATTTGAATCAATTGGTTCAATTTAATTTTTTAAATTTCAGTTTGGTTCGATTAATTTTTGAAATTTTGATTTTTTTATTCAATTTGATTTTCTTCAAAAAGAATCAAACAAACCAAACCAACAGCGCGCGCGCATGCACACACACACACATATATATATATATAACTAAATAATAGAATCAAAATATATCGGTTCAACCTGAATAATTTGCTTTTTATTTCAATTTGGTTCGATTTAATTATTTCGATATTCAAAAAAAAATCAAAATATCCAAACCAAACTTAATCAATTTTAATATTTTTGATATTGAATGACCAAAAAAAATAATAAAAAGGAATATAGGAGTAAACAATTGTTCGATTCAGTTTGAACTGAATCAAAATAAAATTCCCAAAACCGAATCAAAATAAAAATCAAAATTTCAAAAAATTAATCGAATCGAATAAAAAAAATTATTCAGTTTATTTTTGAAAAAATCAAACAAGATAAAAAAAAAATTGATCAAACCGAACTGAAATTTGGAAAATCAAATCAAACTGACTTATTCAAGTAAATTTAGTTTTTTTAATTTCTTAATAAGATACTGACGTGACAAAAATGATAATAAAAAATATCACATCAATTCTGACACCAAATCTCTAATAGGATTTCAGTTTCGTGTTAAATTTATCAAAAATTGAAAATATATATATAAAATTACTAAAATATTTAGTACGTAATAAAAGTGTAATTTTACAAATAGTTCATAATTTTTTTTGTAATTAACCCTAATAATAAAACTGTTGTAAGTAGGGCTGCACAAAAATTAACCAAACTGATCAAACTAAATCAATCCAATTCAATCCAAACTAAAAGTCATGATTACTTACAGTTTTCAAATTTTTATAAATCGAATGTTTGGCTTGATTATGGTTTAAGAAAATAAAAATTCAATTAAACCAAATCAAACCAAATCAAACTAATAATATGATAACACCACGTTGTTTTTTAGATATATAATCCAATATTTTTTAAAATATTTTTTTAAATCGTATTAATTTGAGAGTTTGAGAATTTTTTTTTTTAAATACTCTAATTAATAATTTTCTAGTTTAGTTAAATTGATTGTCCTTTTATTTATGACTTTTCAAATTTCCTTTTTATTATTTACAAGTTGTAATTTAACATGAATTTTTATATTTTGGAGAATTTTTATATTGTTATTTTGATCATTACTGTTTTTTTTTTTTTGGATATTTCATTCTAATTTTATTATTATAATGTTATAAAATTTAAAGTACACAACTTTTTTTTATAGTATTGATAAGGTTGATTCTTAATATTATTTTATTTTAATATTTATTAAATTTTATTATCTCTTTATTTTTTTTTATTATTTTTGTTAAACCAACCAAATTGACTATTTAAATTAAATTCAAATAGTTTTGATTTGAATATTTTTTATTATTATTTAATTTGGTTAAGAATTAAAGTGTTTAAAAAGTGACTTTTTTTAGTTTGGTTAAAAAATATTTATTCTAAACCAAACAAATCGAGCCACAAAACACCCCTATAAATAGGTAGTCAAATACCCTGTCTATATATGGATTGCGTAGCTTTCATGTATATAAAACATGGATCCCAAGTAACTATATAAGGGATGGCAACGGGGATTAGAACATTAAGTTAAGATAATGTGCATTTGGATTTAAGATAAAATTGAGGTAGGAAAGTTTAGCTTATCCTCGCCTCTCTATTAATCGAGGGAATAAAGATCTTAATTAGATTCAGTGTAAAGATATGGATTATTTATTGATGGAAGAGGAATTTAGTATTAGTTCATGCATAAGTTAATTCAATGATATCCATTGTCAATTGAAAAAAAAAAAGTCTTTCATAATAATTTTATTAGCATTTAATGTCAAGTCTAATAAATACTATATTAAGTATTTATATTCAATTAATTCTCATATAAATACTATTAAATAATAATTGATAAATTAAATATAAATTATTAGAACTATTAATCCTTTAAAATATGTGGAATGGTATTAAGAGAGATATTATTGAATTTGTTTCTAAATGCCTCACTTGTCAACAAATGAAGCTGGAACATCAGAAATCCTTGGGACTGCTACAACCACTTCCTATTTTTGAATGAAAATGGGAAAGCATCACTATGAATTTTGTTATTGAATTATCGAATACCAGGAATAATTATGATTCTATTTGGGTTATAGTGAATCAGTTGACTAAATCGACTCATTTATTTTCCTGTAAAAGTTAAGTACTCTGTGGCCAAGTATGTGAGATTGTATTTAGATAAAATAGTTTGTTTACATGGAGTTTCAGTCTCTATTATATTAGACAGAGGCCCTCAATTTACTTTTAGATTTCGAAAATCTTTGTAAGATACCTTGGGAACGAGATTGGATTTTAACATAGGTTTTCATCCTCTGATGGATGGTCAATCTGAAATGATAATTTAGACCTCGGAGGATATGCTCCGTATGTGTGTATTAGAGTTCGGAGGATATTGGGATTGGCACCTTCCATTAATTGAATTTGCTTACAATAACAGTTATCATGTCAATATTGGAATGGCGCCATATGAAACATTGTACGGCAGGAAGTATAGATCTCTGATTTGTTTGGAGGAGGTTGGAGAAAGACAGTTAGCAATACTTGATATGGTTCAAATTATGTTTGAGAAAATTTTTGTGATTCGAGAACGTCTGAAAATGACTTTCAGTAAATAAAAAAGCTATACAAATCCTAGACGTAGAGATGTAGCATTTAACGAGGGTGACCTTGTTTTCCTAAAAGTATTCCCTATGAGAGGAGTGATGAGATTTGATAATAAAGAAAAATAGGCACCACGATACATAGCCCTTATGACATTGTGGAGAAAGTTGAGACTATTGCATATTGTCTTAATCTATCATCGAATCTCTCACATGATCATCTAATGTTTCACTTCTTTATGTTAAGGAAGTAAATTTCAATCCCTCTCGTGTTTTGCAGCCACAAGAAGTTTAGATATGTGAAAATCTATTTTATGAGGAGGTTTCCATGGCTATTATGAATTTGCAAATTCACAGATTACGCTCTAAGAAAATTCTTATGATAAAGGTTTTATGGCATAATCACACGACTAAGGAGTACACCTGGAAAGTAGAGATTGAGATGTTAGAAAAATATTTCTACTTATTTATAACCAATTAATTAATATTTTAAAATTTGTAACACAATTAATGATTTAAATTAAATTTTTTAAGTAATATAACGAAATTGTTAAAATTTGAGGATAAATTTATTTTAAGGAAAAATATTGTAACATTCTAAAATTGTATTTTATTTTTTCAATTATATATATATATATATATATAAGTTTTTGGGGGAAGGGAGAATTCTTGAAGGAGCTTCTATAATTGATTTTTAAAATTTAAAATTTGAATTTTATTTATTTATTTATTTATTATTATTATTAATTAATTGGTTGGATGGTTATAAATGGGTGTTGGGATAGTGGGGGACATGGGTAGATTTTCAGCCAATAGACAGAGAGAGAGAGAGGAAAGAGAATCGAAAGGGGAGAAAAATAGGAAAAGTTTCTGCTTGTTGTTCGATTACCGTCTGACACCGATCATCACCACGCGCTGCACCAGGAAGATGACCACGGCCAGACGATCCAACTGGTGAAGTCTCGCAGCCAACCGTCGCCACGCGCCACTAGAAGTCTCATCAGCAGTTTTCTTATCATTTCGTGCCCTTTCCGACCTCTGTTTCCAAAAATCCCGATTCGGCTAGAATCCTCTCTTCACAAACTTTCATTTGAAATCTCATTTGCAATTTTTGGAGCTAATTTAAATTTTTGACCTGAATCCAATATAGGACAACTTTCGGTGTCTTTTTCGCGCAATTTCCAGTAAGTTAGGGATTGTAGTATATATTTTCGGACTCCACACATCGAGACGAGTCCGCTGATAATCTTATTTGCCACCATCTATAGCTATTGAAAATTTTCCGGCGAAAGCCGGTGCGATAATTAATCAGTGAGTTTTGACCAAAATTTTCAAAAAAATTATTTTCTGATGACTTGTGAAGGTTGGATAATTTTAGTAATTATTAGGTAATTTTAAAATATTAAATGATCATAATTTTAGTAGCGAATTGTTAAATTAGTGTCGTTCAATGCGAATAAAAATTACTTTCAGTTTGCCAATTGATGACCAAAATTATTAATTGTAGATTCTAAATATTTTGAGAGGCCATATGGGGCATTTGAAATATTTTGGTGAATATTTAAGGACTGCATTTCAAGGGAACTAGGACTATTATAGGAGAAATATTGCCAAATTTTCGGTAGATTCTTATTTTAGGATGTGTATATTTTTTGTCTTTACTATTCTAATTTTTGTAAGTTAATATTTTAACATTTATTTTTATAATTTATTTTATTTTACCTAGATTGTTTAAGAGTGTCTTCTATAGTTCCTGATTCAAACCAGTAATTATTCCGAGAGATTGTCATCAGTCATGTAAATGATACTTTCTAATATATTTTTTTATCTTCATGCATGTGCATTTAATTGCTTGAATATATATAAATATTATTAGGCATTATCAATAGTAATTAATTTATTAACTTACTTAGGATATGTGCTTGTGTAATGACATATTATTATTTTGCGATACATTTATTTGTGATTGTTGGATTAGAATAAAATGATATAAGATTATTTAGGATGTGATATATGATATGAACATGATATGATGAGCACTATGATGAGCGAGGACAGAGGCTTACTCATCACTCAGCGCTGCTTGCCAGTTGGATTGACGCTACTTGATTACGGTCGTAATGACGAAACTCTATGGATTGAATTAAGAAATAGATTGAATTAAGAGAACCAGATATGGAGATTGGCTCCCCATAGTATAGTTTAATGTGGTTCATGTTAACTAATTATCATTCTTGTTTGATTATATAATTACTTGTCTTTATGGCACATTGCATGAGTATTTTATTAATAAATTTAGGTGCTACCAAGTGAATATATTAGATTATATTATTCACTGAGTTGAGACGCTCACCTCTATCTCCCTATTTATTTATCGAGATCAAGTTGATTGAGTTGTGCCGGTATCATCTTTGTTGAGTTTTTCCTGTCTCTTTCCTCGACAGAGAAATTTATATATGTTAATTATCGTATTTTGTTCCCGTATTATTATTATTATTATTATTATGTGTGTTTGTGTACTCTAGAACTCTACAATTATAATATTGACAGTGTGTATGATATTAATTATGGAACCTGTTTGTATTGTACTTTAATTTTTATCGGATGAACTTGGATTATATTGATGTATGTGACAGTTGCAGGTTCCATATACCGAGTGGTTCTTAGTTATCATTATTGTTTATATATATATATATTGTTAGATTGACTATAGACTCTAGAGGTTTTTAACTTTTTCGTGTCCTAGTATCAATCACGTGCAATCGGGTTGTGACATAACTACTCTTAAGATATAAACTTGACTTTGAAAGAAATGAAGAAATGCTTGTCAAAAGAAGACCACAACCCTGCAAAGAAGTTAAAATTTAAAAGAGTGAGCAAACCACACGCTCAGTGAAAAAATATATAAAAAAAATAAAAAAATCTAATATTTTAAATATATATATACATAACATATATATAATCATTAACAATAATTCAAATACAAGTAATAATTTAAATAAATCATCTAATTTACTAATTTACTTATCATCATATAAGTTTTACAAAAATCTTTTGATTATTAATGGTATCAAAATTATTTTTAAAATTATAAAATATTAAATTCAAATATCATCCGAACTTATTTATCAATATATAAATTTATTATTTTTCAAAATATTACAATAAAATAATATCACGAATTATTGTTTACATATTATATTAAATTCACCAAGTCAAGTTAAAAAAAAAAACACCATCTATAAGGAAATTTATAAAAAAATTATCCCTTGGAGCCTTCAAATTCCAACCTTAATCAACTGAGCTACAATTGGATTAATTTGCTAATATCATATAATTCTATTTATATATATATACGTATCTAAAAAACATCTATGGGGGCATTTCATCCACTAATTCCATTTGGCTTTTCTTTTGGATGTCTATGTATGCCTATAAATGGTCCAAGTGCCCCTTTCTCTCTCTCACTATTGACTATTAACAAGGTGAGAGAGCAACAATCAAATCAATATATTGGGGTTGCTTCATCTTCAACCTTCTAGATTTCTCCATTGAACATATATATAATAGTGACAATACGGATAACATGTAACACTATCTATAGTAGTTGGCTTGTATTGCAATATATTGAATCATCGCAAATAAATTATCATCAAACTTCTTAATTATGTTGATATTTTAGAATTTAACAAATTAAATTTTGTTTTGTTAAATAAAAAAAAGATAAATTTGTATTTAACAACATTTAAATATTAGATATAAGTTAAAATCGTGCCCGATAAATCTTAAAAACTAACGAAAAATAAAAAATAAAAATAAAAATAAAAATTTGTCCTTTAACTCATATTGTATAAAATAACGAAAATTTATAATCCATATTAAATATATAGACTTATCTTATATATTAAATTAATGAATGATAAATTATTTTAATTTTTTTTTTTAATAAAAGAGAATTTTTCATTCATAAAGAATAAAGATATATCTCAAAAAATAATTAAAAAATTATAATTAAAATAAATATAAAATAAATTTTATCCTTAAAATTTATTGATATTACTAAATAAATAATAATATTTCAGTTAATATCTTAGCAAAAATGTAATCTTAGAATTTTCACTTTCTCCATCTCCTCTTTGATCTCCCTCCTTTTTTCCATTTACTAATATCTCTGTCTAAGTCACCATTTTCCCTTCTCCATCTTTATCATTTCTCTTTTCTAATTAGATGTGGATTGCCTGCAAATATTATAATATCTATTTTATCTTGAATTATTTTAATATTATTTTAAATAATATTTAATATTAGATTTAAATTTATTTATTTATATTTATATTAATTTTATTTATAAATTTTTTATTTGTAGAGTTTGAATTATTTTTTTTTTTATTGAGATTTGTTCGTCTCTTTATATAATAGTTTATTTGTCTCTCGTATATAAAGAAGTATTTTCATCTAATTTTTAGTAAAATAGAATTATAAGATAACTTGATATTAATATTAAATAAAATGTATTTATCGTCAATATATTAATTATAACTGTTAATCTGATTTAATAACTTAGTTAATGAAATTTAAGGATAAAATTTATTTTATATTTATTTTAATTGTAATTTTTTTAATTATTTTTATTTTGATATATTTTTTTACTATAAAATTTTATTTTATAAAAAAAATAATATTTTAGTTAATATTATTTTTTGTCTTTTTTTTTTTATTAAAAATCTCTGTCAGCCTTTAATGTCCATGCCAGCTCATCAAATCTATAATAAGCAAAACAATAAATTACATAAAATGCCATGACAAATAAAGAGTGAAGTGGAAAACGACTCACCAATACTCACTTAATAAGAAACCAACCAAGTTTCCAAAGTAAATTACATCAAATGCCACTTTCCCTTTAGGAAAAAGACAACAAATCCACTTGATTTTTCTTGATGGCAATCTTTGGGCTGAGAGGCATTGAAGTAAAATCAATTAAGAAATCACTGTTTTAAATCATTTGCAGCATTATTAATAAGGGAGGTATATTCACACTCTTTTTAAGATTTGGACATTCTTATTATCTCTCTTATTATTAAATTAGAATATAATATCTTTATTAATTATTATATTATTTAGCTAATAATTTTCATAAAAAAATTGAATAATTTTTATATTTTATTATTATTATTACTTTTAATTTATTAAAATATTTTTTATATTTTAGAAAAATATATAAGACTAAAAATTATATATAAACACATATATAATTTTACATAAAAAAAATCATAATAAAATAATAATTTTTATATGTTATAAAATAAATTTTCTTCTAAATTTTATATCTTGTTTAACTTTTTTTCAAAAAATTTTTTTTATTAGCAAAAAAGTTAATTAACTAAATAAATAATAAATAATATTAATACCACTCAATATATTTTGAAAATAATATAAAAATCTCAAAAATATACTTTTTTTTATAACATCATGCTTTTTAATTCTTTACTTGTTATAATTTTATAATTTATTTAATTTATAAAAAAAACATATAATTTATTATGATATTTTGAGAAAATTTTTTAAAAATTTCTTAAAATAAAATGTTTATAGGATTATAATTTAAGAATTTATTTTGTAAACTATTTTTCTTATTAAAAGTGTAAAAAATATATATTTACTCAGAAAAATATAAAAAATTAAAATTATAAAATATAAAATAAAAGAAATTTATTTCACAATAGTAAAAAATGAAAAATTATATTTTTTTTAAATAAAAATATATATTTATTAAATCTAATTTTATTATCATATTTTTAAAAAAATATATAAATATAAATATCACTTTTATTAAATAAAAAAAAAAGTAATGTAACTTTTTTTTTTTTTAGTACATAAGCCTTTTTTTTATGAAAATTAAAAAAAAAATTGCTTAATTTTTATATATATATATATGAATTAAAAATAATAATAATAAAATATAAAAGGAAATGAAAAGTAAACATTCTTTTCTTTTCAGAGTTGTTAGTTAAAATAATATAATAAAAATATTATATATTTTCTTCCAGTAATTTTTCTATTTCAATTTCTTTTTGGTTTTCTCCATAATTTATAGGTCACAAGAAAATGAATTTTCCACATCCTTTTCTTGTTGAGAATAATTCAAGCTCATGCCACCTGTTCATCTCATTTCCACTTTCTGAGTTTTCATATTTTAGTTAAGTTGTTAAGATAGTATCTGATTTCACGTACTACGTGTTTGCAATTTGTAAGGTCCAAGAGTCTTCATTTGTTGACATTCAATAACAAGCATTGCACTGAATATTTCACTTCAATTCAAAATATTTTCTCTCTCTCTTCTGTCAAAATAATAATGATTATTGATCCCATTCCTCAACGTTTTACTAATATAAAAAAAATAAAATTTTTTAAAATATCTAAAAAATTATAATCTATTTTGCCACTTACCCGAATAAATTCTATTTTTCACTTTAAAAAAACATAAAATAGGCCATTATATGAAACTTTTTATCTAGATGAGAATTAAGAAAATTCAAAGTTAGAATTATTGATAAATAGAAAAAAAATAACATTGCAACTATTAGTCTTACATTTATATAAAATCAAACACATTTAAAAAATAAATTTATTATCTTAAAATAAAATTTCATTGATGATTAATAAAAAAATTTCATTTTTTTTATTCTTTAATTTTTAAAATTTTTAAAATAAATTATTATTTAATATTTAAGCTTTAATAAAATAATTTTTTTATTTTAAAAAAATAATTTTTTAATCACTAATTCATAATATTTTTTTTTTTAAATTTTTATATCATTTCTTAAATATCAAAAAGTATTGTCAGGTAAACATGATGTATTGGTTTTCCGGTCCCTCTTAATAATTTCTCTTAAAAAAACATTTGCCATTTAATCAATAATGCAATGTACTTGGACAATAATGCTAGTATATTGGGGATGACTCACATACACTGACAATTTTCAGTTGTACCTTTAGATGACAACACGTGTCAAATTTTAATAACACATCAAAAAAATGTTATCATGATTAACGGTCCCCATTTGTTCTCATATACTATGAAATTGGATTTTGAATTTTGTAGATTATTATTATTAATAGATAAAGAAACTGACACATGGTGGTTCCTTTTCCTTTTCTTAAACGCTAAAAATGTGGTGTGTCTTATTACACGACAAATAATCAGAGAATATTTGCCACTTGGCACGCTACTTGAAAGTTACATGTATATATGTATATAATTCAATAAAACCTATTTGTCTTTTGCTTTGTTCAATTTTGGTCATTAGCATTCTCCTCAAATTTTTGAATTGAAAAAATAATGGAAAAAAAAAAATTTGACATTCAAAAAATAATTAAATTAAATTAATATAATGGGAGAGAATTAAATTTTTTTATTTATTTCTGTATTAAGAATTATATTCAAATTAATATTAAATCTTCCTAATTAAAAAATTTATATAATTATAAATTTATAATATATATATATTTTTTTATATTTATATAATTATAAATTTATAATATGTGATATATGTATTATTATTTATACATGTATCAATATTTATATAATTATAAATTTATAATTTTTTTATAAATATTGTAAAATAATATTTAAATTTTCAAATATCTGAACCAAAATCCTAAATTTTCGAACCAAATTAAAATATCCGAATATTCAAACCAAATTGATATATATTTGAATTGAAATTAAATTCTCAAACCGTATTGTACCGAATTTTTAGGACAATTTGATACGAATATTTTCTCTATTCGATTTATGACCAAAAAATTTAAAAATAAAATTTTTAAAAATTCAATTTAATTCAAAGATTTTTATATCTTCAGCTTTATCCGAATCATACACAACTCTAATTAGTATTCATATTTTTTAAAAATAATTATTAAATATTATGTATATATGAGGCTTTATAAAATAATAAATTACTAAATAAAATGAAATCTATTTTTTTATTCACATAAAAATAAATTCATATAAATATATTTTCATTTTAATTATGTATGAATCTCATCCCAATATAAGTAGAAATAATATATTATTGTGTTACCTAATAATCTAATTTACAAAATATATACTTATTTTTTTATTTTTTCAAAAAATAAATTAAATGATTTTCTTTTATTATAATTTATTTTTTTTCTAAACTAGAAGTTTACTTATAAATTTTATATTCAATTTTTAAATTTTTAAATTCTAAAATTAAAAAATAATTAAGGAATTAAAAATTTATTTTTACTTTTAAATTTTAAAAGAATTAAAGAACTAAAATAAAATAAAAGAATTCAAGTGTATATTTTAAAACTATCTATTGAAGTATAATTAGATATAAATTTATTTAATTTATCTCAAAAACTAACTATTAAAATATAATTATATATAAATTTATTTAATTTATATGAATTAATTATTTAACAGTTCAAAACTAAATTAATTGTATTTTAAATAAACTTATGCATATAGAAATGGACATACTATTAGCTTTTCTATAAATCAGAATTATATATTCTACAATTTTTTTTATACATTATAAAATTTTTTAAAAGAAATAAAATTATGGAAATTCAAAATTTTTATTTTTTACATTATAAAGTAAGCACTGAATCATCCAACTAAATATATGCTCTACATTTAATCTAATAGAATATAATAATATCCTATTGCATTGAATTTTTTGCCTTGGGAAGGAGGATGTTTGGTTGGAGTAAAAAAACCCACCAATAACCACGAGGTCAATGCACCACTCCCAAGTCAAAAAGGTTGGCTATTATTTTATTTTTCTTTTAGTTACTTAAATCAGTTGATGTGTTGATAAAAAAAAAAAGTTAAAAATTAGAAATGTTTATATTAATTATAAAAATATTTAAATAAATACAAACTGATGAAGAATAAAAATAATTACCAATAATATAAAGACAATAATCATAAACATGAAATTTTTTTTCAATAAAATAATTTCGAAAAATCTCTGATTCGTTTTTTTTTTTTTTATTTCAGATTTCAAACCCCACAGGCATGAGAAGATAAATTTCCCATCACAAGCAAAGTGATTTTATATGGAAAAATTGAATTCCAGCAATTAAATGCTGGAGAAGATATTAATAGTTTTTAAAAGCAAATCGTCCAAACATGGCCATATGGTTTGTTACTTTGTTACAAGTTCATGAACCTGAATAACATTGACATTCAAATTTCAATGCTTGTGAAGAGGTGATATTGATAGAAGCAAAATCACATTCCTATTCTTAGGTGGAAGAATACTAAGATTCTTAGAACTAAGAAGCTACCCAACAAACGTTTCTCTCTATATTTTCATCATCATGCAGACAATAAAGATAATAGAGTTGAATGCACTTTTTATCTTTTATTTGTGCAGCCCTCGTGCCCTTTCTTTTTCAAGAATAAATTATTAATATATTTTTGAAAATTGATTTACTACACCTCGCTATATCTATTTATTTTTTTTAAATTATCTTATATTGAATTGTAGTTAGGTAGAATTCACAAAGTACAAAATTCTCTCAGCGCCTATTTTCTTTATCTATAATACTCAAACTTAAAATTTTATTTAAAAGGAACAACCTCCTTATCTACCAACAAACTTTAACACATCACTATTATTTAATAGGGATAATTATTATGAAATCCATATATTTTGCCATATTATGCTAAAAAATTTTTATATTTTCAAAATTATACTATAAAGTCTCTATATTTTGGTTCCATTAAACTGCAAAGTCCTTCCATCCTTTTTTTTATCCCTTTTCCGTCATTCAAATCTCCAAAAATCAAACTTTGATTAAAATATTTATTTTAATACCTAAAATACCCCTCTATACCAAACCAATCATCATCAGCATCTTTCACATTTGCATCTCTCTCATGCCCATATATATATTCAACATGGTTTTGCAATTCTAGTGATTGATAAATATTATGGTTTTTTCCGCATTTTTTTAGGAAACAAACAGAACAAAAAAAAAATTATAGAGAAATTGAAAAGAAAAAATACATTAAAAGCGACATAACTATCAGTTTTATTAGACAATTGATGAGAACAAGAGATCTGTTTTTTCAGTTTAACTAATAATACATACACGCCAGTTTTTAACTATTGAACTTCATGTTGAATATGATGAATTTCAATATTCTTATTTCTCCAGTTGCAGAGACTACAAATTGAAGAATATAATATGTGGTTTCAATTCTTTAGACCCAGAAAAACTATTTCTCTTTTTCCAATATAAATCTAAATTCTCACTTTTATGAATTTGAGAAGATGATGCAAACCGAATCGCGATTTTGTGTTTAATTTTCATAGTATTATGTTTATTACTCGTCATTTTGGTTGTTGCAGCTATTTACAAGTCTAGGCATTTGAGATCATTAACATTAGAAGAAGACTCAACGATACTATTCCTCACCGCCGCCACTCTGTCAGTCTACTCCCACTGTTTTCACCTACGAAGAGCTTCGAATCTTCACAAACCACATCGACCCAAATCGTAAAATCAGTGACGATGATTTTGGGTTTATTTACTTGGCCCAGTCTTATTAATTTCTCGATACGAAAGGAAATCACAACTCCACAACCTCTCTCTGATTGCATTATACCTTTCTTTTACCTCCGACGAGCATCGCTCCTTAACTATTGATGCTAAGATGCGAGCTCAAGACCCATTAGCAACCAAACCCACCATATAACCTCTAAATTCCACTAATTACATCAGGCCCAGATATTGATCTGGGTGAATATAAATCTGAGGAGTTAAGAGCTTAATGGGTCACCGTGTTGATTTGATAATTAGGTAAAAGCAAAGAGTTAATCAGGATTAGAGAATAAAAATGGGGCTTTAGGTAAATGGGGAAATAGAAATATTTTCAAAGAAAAAGAGTTTTTCTTTTGTTCGTGAGAGTTGCATAGTTGTAGTCAATAATAATACATTTTGATCTTCTTTTAGTATGCGAAGGTGATGGCACATGAGTTTAACAACCTATTGAAAATTACTAAACATTATATGAAAATGGTGGCTAATGTTGATCGCAGGGAATAATGGTGGAATTACTAAATAATTTCTCTTGGTGAGGGGCTTATTGGTCCAGGTGAATGGAAGTTACTTGAGACAAAGATTTACAAAATTACAGATAGAAATTATTAACGAATTTCAGTTAATTTTTGTTTGAGTTTTGAAAAAGTTTAATTAATTTATATTGTATATTATTAAATTTAATGGTGGTGGTGGTGATGGTGTGGTTGGTTTTGGTGTGATTGAAATTAATGGAATTTAAACGAAAATTAGAATGAAAATAAGAGGTATTATGGACGTTTTACATAAATTTAACGGAACTAAAATATTGAAATTTTTAGTATAATTTTGAAAATATAATTTTTTTTTAGTATAATATGACAAAATACAAAAATCTTATAATAATTATCCCTATTTAATAATTGAATAATATCACAATTTCACTAATCAGTTTTCACATTCTGTATTAAGTTTACTTTTCATCTAATAGAAAATAGACAATTTAATTGCAAGGCTTATATTGTTGGATTTGTAAAATTTTTCACATATATATAGAAATTTGCAATTCATCTTGACAATGAACAAGTTTATTCTTCATATTATTAAAAAGAGTTAGGAGATGAACAACAAGATAATATAATTTTTATAAATAAATATTTGATAAATTAATAATTTTTATTATATAATAAATTTTTATAATAACTTAATAATTTGATAAATTAATAAAATAATATTTTTTTAAAAAATCTTTATATAATTATGTGGTCTCATTCATGTTATAAATTAATAACAGACTATAATACTTCATAAAAATATGATTTTAAAAATAATTTTAAATCTAAATAATTATATTCACCTTTTATTTATTTACTTTATTAATTCATATTCAATTCATTATATATATATATATATATATATATATATATATATATATATATATATATATATTTTCAGTTCATATTCCATTGATGATATATTTTTTTTATTTCATTTCAATTAATCATTTTTTTTAATTCATTTAATTCATATTGAATTGATTTCAATATTAGTAAAACAAAATCAATTTTTAGTTGATTAAACATATATTTGTTGAATTATAAATACTCTCTTTAAATTAATAAATTATTAATTAATTAATATTTTTTAATTAATAAAATTTATGAGTTCTGATGATATTAATTTATAAAAGTTATGTTAAGAATATTTCACATTAATTAAATACAAGATGTTAAATGAGCTTATATATAATTAGACTTTTTAATCTCAATGACTAACTTTTGAGTTTAATACTCTCAATAATATATAAATTCTCAATATTTCTAATATGACATCAGAGCGGGAAAATAATTTGTACCCTCTATTAAATCATAATTTGGACTTGGATTTCAATTTCTCTTTTAATTTTGTTCGGTGATGGGCTTTTAATTTTATTTTTTCGTCTATATTAGGCTTTTAATTCTATTAATTTATTTCTCATCATAGATTTGCAAGTATTAACTAAATTTAATAAAAAAATTGTGTTTGCCTAATTCTCATTTGAGAGAGTGTTAAAAATATTTCACATTGATTAAAATATAAGATGTTGAATGAGCTTATATATAATTGATATTTCTAACCTTAATTGCTAACTTTTAAGATTAACTCTCTAAAAGTATACATGCTCCCAACAATGTTTTGAGAAACAAAGCCCTACAAATATTTTATGATGAAAATGACTTTTCTTTTGTTTAATTATTATTTGTATTTATCTGTTATGGATTAATTAAATTCAATATTTAAAACTCTTGATAGAAAATTATTATTGTTATTTTTAAAAAATAAGTCATTGATAATATATATATTAAATAATTAGTTTGGATAATAAATACAATAAAAACTCGAAAAGTTAATAAGCAAATAAAATTTTAAAATCAATTTGATTTGGCATTCTCAATTTTTATCAATTGTGAGTTATAATAAAAAGAATATCAAATTTTCGTTAGTATAACTATTAACTGTTAGAAAAAATAATTATTCAAAAAAAAAAAGGAAAAAAAATCATATAAAAATAAATATAATTAAAAGATTTCAGAACTCTAATTCCATCGAGAGCATTTGAGAATAAGAGAGAAAAGGAATTCTTCTGTACTTTTTATTAATCAACTTAATGATTCAGAACTGTAGATAAAGCTTATATACAAAGTAAGTAATCCTATAAAGTAGAGTTTTTCTACACTGACACACGTGGACTTAACCACTTTACAACTCACCCAATTCATTTTTATACTCACTCACAAATATAAAATACATATAATATTTACATTTACCCTCAAAATGGAGGCTGGAGAAACAGTCACATCTTGGACATCAAAGAAAGTTGAGCTTTGGCAGAAAGAGATTTTGTAAACAAATTAGCTAATTATTGCTGGCTGCTAACATGGATAGGAGAGATAAAACCTTCTTTATATTTGTAGCAAATAATGTGACAATCTATTTCAATGTGCTTAGTTCGCTCGTCAAAAACTGGATTTGCTATGATATGAATTGCTGCTTGATTATCACAATAAAAGGGAATTGGTAAATGAAGTGAAATTTGAAATTCAGTCAACAAATAAGACAGATACTGTAACTCACAAACAGCTGCCCCCATATTTCAATATTCAACTTCTGTTGAAGACTTAGAAACAGTTACTTGTTTCTTTGTCTTCCAAAAAATTAATGAAGAACCCAAAACACACAAAAACCTAATAAGACTTCCTAGTAGTAGGGCAGGCTACCCAATCTGCATCTGTGTAAGTAATAAGTTGTTGACTTGTTGAGGCTGGAAAATAAAGTCCAAGTGATGGACAACCCTTAAGATATTTCAAGACATGCATGGTTGCCTCCATGTGATGCTGCCTAGGACACTACATAAACTGACTCAATTGTTGTGACACATAAGTGATATTAGGTCTGGAAAAATTAAGATACAATAGTCTTCCTACCAGCCTATAAGTTTCAGGACTCTTAAGTAATACTGACCCTTTTTCTGTTAACTTCATACCAAATGGAAATGGTAATGACATAGGCTTAGCACCACTACCTCCAGCATCTTGAAGTATATCTAAAATATACTTTCTCTAGTTTATATACATACCAGATTGGTTCCTGGTTATTTCCAAACTAATAAAGTACTTAGTAAGGCCTAAGTCTTTAATGGTGAACTGAGTATCTAGGAACCTTTTAAGAGCTACAATATTAGCCTCATTACTTCTTGTAAGAAGTACATCATCCACATATATTAATATAGCAAGAAATCCAGTAGAACTGATTTTAGTAAACAAGCAAGGATCATGTGGGGACTGTCTCAAACCAAAACCTTTTAATTTAATAGTGAATTCAATATTCCACTGTCTAAAGGCTTGTTTGAGGCCATAAAGTGACTTTTTCAATTTACACACTTTAGAATTGTCACTTATTTTATAGCTTGCAGGTGGTACCATATAGATTTCCTTCTTTAAAAATCCATGTAAAAAAATATTATTAATGTCAGCTTGATGCACATGCCACTGTTTACTAGTAGCAATTGTCAAAAATAATCTAACAGTTACTAACTTGGCAACAGGGGAAAAACTCTCATTATAATCCTCACCCAATAATTGATTGTATCTCTTAGCCACACACATAGCTTTATACCTATTTATCGTGCCATCAAGATTATACTTTATTTTGTATACCCATTTACTCCTTATATGCTTTTTTTTTTTTATTGGTAAATCCACAATATCCCAGGTTTCATTAAGTTCCAGGCCTGTAATTCTTTTTCCATTGGTTGTTGCCATTCAGAGTAATTTTTGGCTTGATTGTATGAATGTGGCTCATGAACAGTATACACATTTGCAATAATATCCAAGTGTGATGTGTCGGTATTAGGCAAAAGAGAAGTAGAAAGAGTGTAAGTGATGGTTTTGAAGTTTGGTTTTTGTTTATTGGACAATAGATACAAAATCTTATAACCACTGTGGTTTTCTAGTTATTTTATTATTGTGTCTCATATTAGGATACTGAATTTGATTATTTTAAATAGGTATGGGTTCAAGAGAAACAAGTTCAGTAATGATTTCTTGAATGTTAGGTTCAACATTAACAGTACCTTCAATTTGTTCATGAAAGGTCTGTGTTAATTGATTTTCTGGAATTGTATTAGGAAATAAATTATTGGAATCATTTGACTGAATAGGTGACTCAGTCAAATCAAGAATTTCAAATGATAAAGGATCAGAACTTAATCCTTGCATTATTGGAATTATAGGTTCTAAATAATAAAGAAAAGGCAGATTGAAACTAGATTGATCATATTTGAAAGAAAAGCAATCCTCATGAAAAAGCACATCTTTAGACACAAACAATTTATGACTTTATAAATCAAACAATTTGTATGCCTTTTGACCAGTAATATATCCAACAAACAATGATCTATGTGATCTAATATCAAACTTATCCTTTTAAGGACTCACATTAGTAGCATATGCTAAACATCCAAACACCCTAAGTTCTGAATAATCAGGAGGTTTTCCTTAAAGTATTTCATATGGAGTCTTCCAATTTAATAGTTTGGTAGGCATTTTATTTATAAGAAAGGTGGTTGCTAGTATTGATTCTCCCCATAAATGTTTTGGTACATTAGATTGGAAAAGAAGAGCTCTAGCTACTTGTAACAAATGTTTATGTTTCCTTTCAATAACCCCATTTTGTTGGGGTGTGTAAGACAAGATTTCTGGTGAATAATTCGTAACTCAGAAAACATGTTGTGACACTATTGATTCATAAATTTTGTACCATTATTACTCCTAATGGTTTTGATTATCTGTCCATATTGATTTTGAACTAAATGAATAAATCTCTTTAATTGTTCATAGGTCTGACTCTTATAATTAAGGAGATAAGTCCATGACCCTCTACTAAAGTCATCTACAAGAGTTAACACAAAGTATGCTCCTGTTATAGAAAATCTCTTATAGAGACCCCACAAATCAACATGTACTAACTCAGAATGTGTTGAATGTGTTTGACTTAAAAGAAATAACATTCTTTGTTGTTTAGCAGCATGACAAGTATCACATTTTTGTATTTGTGCTTTTTCACAAGAATTAAATAAAGAAATATGTACTAGTTTAGAATAAGAAATATGTCCTAATCTTTTATGTAACAAGTCACAATAAACCAAAGAATTGCAACTTTTATTACTAAAGGAAGTTGTACAATCACTAGACTTTTCTGATTGAACAACAACAAGAATAGCAAAAGTCTTATTATGGAATTCTCTTATTGTGTTTACATCAAAGCAAGAATGATCAATTATGTACAATCCAAAGTGCATTTTTCCCACTTTCAAAATAGTGTCACTCACTAGGTCCTGAAATTCACAATGAGTGGAGAAGAAAGTGATTTTAATTTCCAAAGTTTGGGTTAACTGATTAACTGACAACAAATTGAATTTAAATTCATGAAAATGAAATTTTTTGGAAAGAGTTAATTTTGATTTAAGAACAACAGTTCAAATATGTTGAACCTTTTTTACTGTTTTATTAGGTAATTAAATAGTTGTTAAGGTTTTAGATTGAAAAGTATATTCTAGGTTACTAACATCAAAACACATGTGGTTAGTTGCTTCTGAGTCAACTATACACAAGTCACCTAAACTACAATCATATCAATTTAAAGCAATAGTGTATGTTATACCTGCATAACTGAGGTAGCTAGTACAATTGCTCTCTCCAACATTCTTCCCTTTGATATACTTATGAACCTCAATACTTATTGCATAACAGTAGTCCACTCCTCTGCCTTAGGTATCTCTTGTGTTCCTGTTGACTCATCTCCACTATATTCAGTCACATTAGCCACTATTCTAGCAGTTTATTTCCCTCTTTTCTTCTGCAATTCATCCCACCACTCAGGATACCCTATGATCTTAAAGCATTCACTCTTAATATGCCCTAACATCCCACAATGTTCATATTTCTTACTGTAATCTTTATCTTTCCATGTTCCTTCTTTGTTTCCTTCCTTATTCTCATCCTTATTAAAAACACTCCTAAAATTAAATTAATTCTTTGTTAACATTATTGCACTGTTATTCATATCAGCTATTCCTATATGCACCTCTCTTTGTTTCTCTACTTTCAAAGCCATTGAATAAGCTTTGTTAATAGTTGGTAATGGATCCATTAAAAGTATTTGGTTTCTTGTATGATCAAAACCATCATTTAGTCCCATTAAAAATTGCATCAGCCTAGTCAAACAAGTAGCATCTGCTACTACTTTCGCATTCCCACATGTATATTCAATAATAGGCATTACATAACTCAGTTCATCCCAAAGCTTTTTTAGTTTGGTATAATATATGGAAACATTCATATTTCCTTGTGTCATAAAGCCAATCTCTCTCTATAACTAGTACAAAAAAATGACTATTATTTTTGCCAAATCTCTCATCTAGTTCTTTCCACAGTTCTCTTGTACTAGAAGCGTACAAGAAAGCATCAACTAAATCCTTGGAAATCAAATTCAAAATCCAGGATGTTACCATGCAATCAGCCCTAAGCCATTGTACGAATTCCTTTGAATCCTTATATGGCTTAGGGTTTTTGCCATTCACAAACCCTAGCTTCAGTTTGGCTCCAAGTGCGATCCTCATAGATCGACTCTATGCCATGAAATGACTACCATTTAGCAAATTAGAGACCAAAACTATATCTAGATTATCTGAGCTTTGCAACATAAGAGAATCTCCATCCCTATGCTCATGTGTTTGTTGATTAACTTCTTATATCCTTCTATTTCTCATATTCATCCCTTCAGTTTCTGTTCGAGTCTCCATATTAATCCCTTGCGTTCTTTGATTTCTCAGATTCACTTCTTCATTCTCAATTCGAGTCTCTATTTCTTCAAAATCAACCATCGTTTATTTGATTCAGGTTAGTAGTCACTCTAATCTCCCTATTTTTTTTATTATTAAAACCCTAACCCCTTTTGGTCTCACCGCTTTGATACCTTAAAAGATTTCAGAACCCTAATTCTATCGAGAGCAGTTGAGAACAAGGGAAAGAAGGAATTCCTCTGTAATTTTTATTAATCAATTTAATGATTAAGAACAGTAGATAAAGCTTATATACAAAGTAAGTAATTATATGAAGTAGAGTACTGCTACACACTAACACACGTGGATTTAACCACTTTACAACTCACCCAACTCATATTTATACAATATAAACCCTTAAAAAAATTAATAGATAAATTATCTATCACTTTCATTGCCACCTATACAATAATTACTAATTAATGAGCTCCACCATTATTACCACCAAATTTATATTGTTTATTTAATCTCATAATCATTAAAAACCTTAACCATTACATCTTTTAACTACTAAAAATATTTAATTTGGATAATATATAAGATGATGATATTAATATATTCCTTTTAATTTTTTACACTTTTGTTTAATAAATAATTATTATCAATTTTAATAATGAAAAATAATAAGTGCATAAATAAGGACAAAATAAAAAAATTAATTTTAAGTATGCCAAAAATTAATCTTACTTAAACAGTTAAATTTAAATATGTTAAGTGAAAATTTTTCTATAGGTCAATAATATTTTTAATTAATCTTGAATGGCCAATAATTAATTTTATATAAAAATGAGAAAATTATATAAATATACAATTTTTTATTTTTATGATTTTTTTTCTTTCACTTTTATTCTTTTTTAGTATATATTTAATATATGTCGTATTTTTTAAAAAATATTTTTAAATATGTACTATTTAAAAAAAAAATTTATAACAGTAAAAATAATTTTTTTTCTTATTTTTTCTATATTTTTATAAAAATTAGGTAAATAAAATTTTTTCTATAAATTAATAAAATTTTTTTTTATTGGACGATTAAGATCCATTAAATTTTCATAGGATTCGGTCCTTGATCACAAATAATAAAAGAAGTGTCAATATCTTTAATCTTTAATTTTATAATAAAGTAATACTATAGATTAATTTTTATATTATATTACTATAGATCAATTTTTATATTAATGTCGGGATTAGAGAATGTATTGTTATTTGCCCTGCTAACAAGATGGAAAGTAAACCTATTAACTTTTCTTTAAAATTAAATTGGGAAGTTGTTTTTTAAAAATTGCATTTTAAATTAAAAAAAAAAAAGAAAAAAGAAAATCATTAAGCCTCCTTTTATTTTGCACAAAATAACTTATTTTTTAAGGAAAACATTTGCAAAAATATTCATTTTATGTTAATTGGTTATAACAATGAAAATTATTTAGGGAAATGTAAAAAAATTCAATTTATAATCCTATAAAAATATTTAAACCTATAAAAATTCATATTTTAACTTAATATTAAATATATAAAAATAATAAATTATATTGGTCGCAGCTGATTAGTAGTGACCACAACAAATTCAATAAATTTAAGTATTAAATTCAATAAATTTCAAATATAAAATTCAGTTAAGTTATATATTTGTATAAATTTAGAATTTTTCAATTAATTTATTTTTATATTTATATTTAAAGTAAATATAGGTATTATTTTAATAATTTAAATTTATTATACATATTTTAAAACAATTAACAATATCGATTAATAAAATTTTATCAAATAATCACATGTATTAACTATTAACGGTTAATAATTAACTACTGAGCACTAGAATTAATAATAACTAAACGAAATAGACTCTCACTAAAAGAACAAAATAATTGATAGATGCTATTTGTGAAGCCCTTTATAAGTTATTCAAATTAAACATATTTATGATGAAAACATTTTAAATTTGAATGGTAAATATATGATTTTCTAATATTAATATAAATATTTTTGTTAAATTTAAATTTAAATAGTCTGATATGATTTCTATTATTAAATGTAATTTTTTAATTTATTACATTTTTTTTTATTTTTTTAAATCTATCCAATATATATTGGGGGTGTTTTGGTGCATCAATTAAAAAATAGGATAAATAAATCTAAACTTTTGTTACGAATCAGACTTAAAATAAATTGAAAAAAGGTCAAGTATTTGGATTTAACTGAATTTTTAATATTAAGATAAATAATTATATTTTTTTAATGGCCGAATAAAATAGATAATTAAAATAAAAAAAGACTAAAAAATACATCAAACTAAAAGAAAATAAAAATTATTATACTTTCCTAAATTGTTATCATTAATTATTATATAATTAAAATTCTCTCTGCAAGAATTGATTTATATTTAAAATTTATTTTAATGGCTAAAGAAATTAAATTTAGGTGAAAAATATAATTATGTTCAGTGGATTAAAAAAAACATAAACTTGAGAACTCATCAAATTAGAAAATCAAAGTTTCAAAAAACATAAATAAACAAAAATAAAATAAGATGAAAAAAATACCAAAAAAAAGAAAGAAAAAGAAAAACTCAGAAAAATAAAGAAGAAAAGAAATAAGAACTATAAATTATCAAACAATATAATACGTCTGAATAAACTCTAGCGAAAAAATAATTATGTTCAGAAAAAATAAATCAAACTTTTCTAAATTCAAAAAATTAAAGAAAAAGAAGTAAAAAAAAAAGAAGAAACATATGATATTTTACTCTGAAATAATTTTAAAAAATATAATTAAAAAATATATTTTCAAAAATTATGAAAAATAATTTTTAAATTTTCATATTTTAAATCTCAAAATTGATTAATCGAGACTCTTAAATAAATATTATAATATTTCTAAAATTCACCTTACATATTTTTTAAGTGATAAAATAGGGATTTGACTAATTCAATCGTCCAAACAACAGGCCCGTTAATCTCTCGCATTCATGGCGCAGATTCATTCCCAAAACATATATTTCATTACAATATTAACACGTTGATTTGATAATTATGTATAAATAGATTAACTATCATTTTCCTTTTAGATTTAATTTGGGTGTGAAACTCGAATATAAATTTTAAAATCTGACTTGTTTAGATATCATATAAGATGATTGTTTGAATTCTTAATTTAAAATTTAAAATTATTAAATTAAATTAAAAATATTATAGTAAATTAATTTTTTAAGTGATTGTGTATTTGATATTTATTTACAAATTTAATTTTTAAATAAAAATAATTTAACAATAGTGTTTTTTAAAAGTGATTTTAAAAATAATAGATTTTGGCATAAGAGTTTTGGAATACCCATTATAAAATGATGTGAATTTGAGATAATTATATTTAAAAAAGAAATTTAAAAAAAAATTATATTAATTAAAAAAATACTTGAAAATAATGCAAACAACATTCCAAAAGTTGGTAATTCAAATTCGTATAAACCTTATAACTTCTGTGTATTAGTCAACATGAGATTCTTCCTATATACTAATTTAGCAATACTGGAGCTATAATTTTAATTTAGTAATGTAAAAAGATGTTTATAATTAATAAAAAAAAAATTCATAAATTTATGTAAATTTTAGAAAACAATGCAACTCTTAATTTTCTAAATCGCTACTAATGAACTTTTTTTATTATTTTGTTTTATCTTTAAATAAATATTGAATATTCATAATAGAGTGAGAATGTAACTGTAATTGGCATATTAATAGAAAACACACTCTCCTTAAAATTGATATCAAATCATTTAATAAGTCCGATCATTGAAAATCAGACGAAAACTCATTTCTATTTTAAAAAAATAAACAAATCTCTATAAAAAGAATAATTTTAACTTTTACAAATAAAAAACATATAAATAAAATAAATATAAAAAAAAAATTAGATCTAATATTAAAATTTTATTCAAAATAAATATAAATAAGATAAAAATAATAGAAAATAAATAAATATATATAAGATAAAAAAAAAAGAGATGGTGACTAAAATAAAAGATTAGATTATTTTTTAGAAAAATTTAATTATTAGCTATTAGATAATTAAATTATTTATTTAAAAAATTTTAGTTAAAAATCTTTTGTTAACAATCTACATATTTGAATAGATAGGCTAAATAATCATATATTTTTAATAATTATTAAATATATTGATAATAATTGTAAAAAATAATTTTATTAAATATTTAATAATAAATAATTATACATTAATAATTATTATAAAAAATTAAATCAAACACTTAATTTAATTAATTAATGACATTGGTTAGGAGACAAAAATAAAAGGGCTAACATATAAATTAATTAATTAATTAAGCTTATTAAAAAAACGAGTAAGGCCGAGTAAGCCTGCAAGAAAGAGGGAGGAGATGATATAAAGTAACCATGGTTAGGACTTAGGATGAGATAAGAGTCCGGAAAACACGGAAGATTAACCACGGTTAAGGGAACATGGGTTCAGTTTGCTGATGACGGTAAAGTTTGGTCTTTGGTGGGTTGCTGTTATATATAAACAGAACAGCCGAAACAAAAGGGTGTGAAAGGCAAAGCAGCCATTATCATTTCTTCTCTAGCGCATATATCTGACTTTCTTGAGCTAAGCCCATCAAAGAATTAGATGCCATTTTGTTTGATAATCCCATGAATCTAATTCTAAGCTTCTGTGTTTGATTGCCTTATATATATATATATATATATATATAAACCTTCTGTGCCATAGCTTATATAGTGTAAGGTTCTATCACTTGCAATTCCATTCTTGAAATTTTGTCTTCTTTTTTCTTTTTTCTTTTCTTTCTTTCTTCCCTTTTCTTTTCTGGGTTTTATTTGAAATGATAGAACTTTATGCTATTCAGATAAAGCAAGATCATATCTTTATGAAAAATTATAGATCTCATACCATTCTTTGATGCCTTATTTTAATGGGTTTTGTTTTGGTTACCTGATTTCATTTGAAACTATTTTATTTGAGTTTGCACTTGTCTTTCTTTATTCTTGTTCTTTATTTTTCTATATCATTTTGTTCTTTAATTTTAGACCACTGTCTTAACCAGGCTAGATCTTTATATATATATATATATATATATATATATATATATATATATGATGTTTTCTAGGATTTTGGTTTGTCAATATTAAATCAGATGGCACAAGGTGTTTCAGTTTCTTTATATTTTTCAGCTTAGAAGTTCGGCTGTTTTCGTTTTCATTTTTTTTCTTTGGATTGAGGGATTTTTAATACTTGGAAGGCTATTCTGTAGAGCTGTTTTCGTTTTCATTTTTTTTTCTTTGGATTGAGGGATTTTTAATACTTGGAAGGCTATTCTGTAGAGTTAAACCCAAGTCCTTCCCAGGGACTTCTTATTTAAGAAATTTTGTCAGCTCTTGCTGTCTCTTGAATGCTGTCTTGTATGCTATATATAGTCCCTAACCCAATTGATACTGTTTCATCAGCATTGAGATTAACCCCTTTTTTGCAGAGTTCTTGAGTGATATATCCCTTTTCTGTATTTCAGGAATCTCATTTCCTTATTGTGTTTTGGGTTTTATGCAGGTCAGGATTTTGGCCGATTTGACAGGATTTTAACATCCATCCTTGATCATATTCGAAAACGATATTGACACTCACAAGGTGATTATAATCATATATTACGCAAATTCTCTGTTTCAATAATATGTTTCTTCTGTAGCTAACTTCTTTTATGGTGTTCTAACTCCCCTTTTAATGCATCTCAGATCACAAGAGGGAAAATATCTGGTCATTGCTTATCTGTTTCCTCTGCAATTCATCAAAATCTACCCTTCTGCATAAAAACTTAATTTGATAAAAAAAAAATGGGTCTCTCAAGTCTTCCAGCTCCATCTGAAGGAGTATTGTGTGTGCTTTTGGTAAACACTGCCTTGTCAATCTCCATATTCAAGGGGATAGTCCGGTCAATCCTTCACATTGTTGGCATCCGATTATCATCATCATCACCATCTACAACCCCATCATCAGATTACACTGAAGAACCTACAGAATCATTTGAATTTCGTTTGACTTCAACGGAAAGTTATATTCAGGAGTTTCGGAGCAGGATTCCAACAACGCGGTTTGATGCGGTGTGTAATTATAAAATGCCTGAACATGACTGCTCAGTTTGCTTGACTAAATTTGAGCCAGAATCTGAGATTAACTGCTTGTCTTGCGGCCATCTTTTTCATAAGTTGTGCTTGGAGAAATGGTTGGATTATTGGAATGTTACATGTCCTCTTTGCAGGTCTCCTGTGATGCCTGAAGAGGATAACCCCCCTTGCTTTTGGTGAGCATATACCAAAAGTCTGCTAGTCTCGGTAAATGTTCGTGTACAGCATATAGTTTACAGGTACTTTACTTGAGCGTATCAGCCAGAGGTACTTTTACTTGAGTGTATGAGTCATGTCACGGTGTTGTATACTTGTGTTTTGCGCCAGATTAAGCGTAATCTGTTAATGGCTCCTTGAGAGACCAAAAATTTTATTGTACATATGCAAAGTTTATGATGTTCTATGCATCTATCCAACTTTGGTCACGAATTCCTTATTCTTTCTTTTTCTGCTCAATTGTGATAAAATATGTTGAATATGTGAACTTCTTTAGCTGTTAGTACTGAATGAAAGGTTTCTTAGGGACTTGGGGCCCTTGAACAGGGTTGCAAAGACAGGAGAGAAGAAAACCAGAAGACAACAGTTTCTTTACTTTTGAAAATGTGAAATATTTAAGAACATTCCACTACTATTAGGAAATGCAACCCTTTCTTTTGTTTAGATGCATTATTTTTTATTTTTCTTTGAGCATTGGGGAGGGGGACTGAACCTGGGTCTATTTCTCAAGTCATATCATATATGCACTTACTAACAGACTATGTCTAGTGTGCTAACTGGATGCATTAGTTAGAGGAGCATTTTAGCAGTTGCAGACTTTTTATGAAACTATAATCCCATAGCGAGTGGGGGCAGAGAAAGGACATCCATATAACTTGCATCAACTAGTTTGATATTAAGGCTTTGTTGAGTTGAATTAAATGTTAAAGAATCACTCGTTAGAAGGTTGAGACTTGAGAGTAATGGAGGTGATTTCATGACTGATCTGTGTAATCCTGTAACATCAGGTTAATACTTGAGCCAAACGGCAAATCTGGCTGGTATTTGGCTAGATTTTCCAAACTATGGCATGACATGAAGGTGTGGGAGCTGCCTGCCATAAATTCATTTGCTTGAGAAAGCTCCTTAGGAAGATTTAGGCAAAAAGGATGAATATGACACGAGAAAATGTCAAAAATGATGGATTATCCCCTTAATCCCAGAAATCTTTCACGATAGCGAAGCTTAGCTATCCCTTTTCTGTGCTGTTTGATATAAGAGGAAATAAGATTGATGAATAAGTATATGATTACTATCTATGATACATTTATGCTTGATGAAATCAAAACAATAGACAAGTGACAGATCATTGGCATAAAAATTAATGGAATCATGATAGATCATAGTCTCTTGTGCAGAGGACTTTGAGAGGAGAAGATGGTGTGGGTACCCAAAGTTTTTCATAAAAAACGTGCGCAAAATAGACTATAGAAAATTAGATGTGAATAGGGCAAATTACAATTTAGTTTCTGAGTTTTAGTCTGATATCTATATTTGGAAAAATATATGATTAAGTTTCTATATTTTTACCCATCGAACCATTTAATCTTTTTGTCTATATTTTTCGTTAAATACACATAAAAAGATTAAAATATTCACCATTAACTCTTAAATTTTCCACCACATCTATACAAGAGAGAGTGCACTTTTATATACTTTTCATATAGAAATTACTATCAAGTCAAGTATGAAAAACGAGAGAAATTTGATAAAAAGAGAAACAAATTACAAAGCGATTTTAGAGAATTGAAAATAAAATAAATAATTGATACATTCTCTCCTCTAAAAATGTTTTCTTTTGCTCATAAAGCTTCAAATTTCCATGGATTGAGGCTATCAAGTTTCAAACAAGAAATTTGTGAAGAGAGTATTTTATGGAGTTTCAGAATCTCAACAGATATAAACAGACTATGTCAAAGAAATTGAGACTATCAAGTTATCAAATCAAAATTTCAATTTCAATCAAATTTTAATTATATAGAGAAAAATGTATTGATTTATAACTAAAACAAAAAAAAAAAAGTCAAATCTAACTCCTCACAAAAACTTGAAATTTAGAACAAATATGAAAAACCCAACAAAGATCTTTAAATATTGAATCCCATTATCACAATTATAAGTGAAATTTATAAAAATCCATCATCACACTTATACTTAGATCCAACAAGCAATAATTGATCTTCTAAATACCTTTTTAAAATATCAACTTCCTTTCCCTCTTCTACTAATCGATGGCAATCACAGTATCCCTCTTCCTATCGTCAGAGCCGCTGCTCATCGTCATCTTTTTCTATTTTATTCCAATTGCAGCAATAAATTTTCATGGATTGAGATTCTAAAAATACCTTCTCTTCACCAAATTCTTATTTTTTCATTTCAAAGCTTCAAATTTTCATGGATTTCATAGTTACCCATATTGTAGAGTTTTTTTTCATTTTCATTTTTATGAAATTGAGAGAATCGCAAAAAAAAAAATAATAATGAGAGTTTGGGTAGGAAAATTTGGAGGAAAAAATCAATAAATTGAGAATAATAACATGAAAGTTTAAGACTGATGTTGGGTCTATGACTCCAAGAACTGATTGGAGATGAAAAATCAATAATTCCATAAATGAAATTACAATAGAATCTTTGTGGTTCCATATTGAGCAAAGAATATGTGGACCAAGCTCTTGCTTGTGTCATAACACATAAGCACTTGAAGAAGAAGAGCCTACTGCCAACATCAAAAGAGTTTTAACCCAGTTGATTGTTAGCCATAAAATGCCTTTTTGGATTAGGTGGTGAGGTAGAGGAGAAGGTGGAGAGACGATGGTATTTTGGGTAGAATATTATTATTATTATTATTATTATTATTTATTTTTAATGGAAAACGTAAAAAAATTAACAGAAGGGTTAAATAATCAAACGGAATAAAAATTAAGAGATATGATAATGTATTTTTTAAAATATAGAGATTATTTTATTTTTTAGGTCAAAATTTAAGAATTAAATTATAATTTACTCATAATTTAAATATTGTTAGCATTAGGATATAATAGGTTTAAAAGGAGATAGAGTTTGAGTAATTTAGAACTACTATGAATGGAGTGTGAGATTTAAGTCTTTTTTGTATAATTGTTGGTAGCAATTATTAGTTATTATTAGCTATTATTGAATGTTTGATAAAATTATTATTAGTTATTATTGTTAATATATTTAAATATTATTAAGGATAAATATAAATATTTATTTTTTATTTAAATATTATTTTTTAATAAGATGATCTAGTCTTTTCATTTAAATAAGTATGAGTTGTTTCAAAAAGCTTCAGAGTGAAGTTTTTGTAAATAACAACTGTTTGACTACCTAACAATTAACAACTATCATTAAAAAAACCAAACTGATAAAAAAAAAAAAACAAATTTATTATAGTTATTGGGAATAAAAAAGTTAATAGATACATCAAAAAGATTTGCTAAGCACCCACTTAACTCTCGTTTAATTTAGTTATTTGTAACAACTGTTAGTTAATAATTGTTGTTGATAGCTGTTAACTAGTTGCTGATAGTCGATAATTGTTAACTAGTTGCTGATAGTCAATAATTGTTAGTTGATAACTGATTGTTGTTAAGTATTTTATAAAATTATTATTAATTATTATTGTTAATATGTATAATGACCATTAAGGACAAACATTAATATTTTCTTTTTTATTTAAATACTTTTAATCGGATAATTTAATTTTTTTATTTAATTAAGTATGAGTAGTTTCCAAAAAACTTCAAATTGGAGTTCTTGTAAACAATAATTAATTATTATCATTAAAAAAAATTATCAAACGGGTTTGATACAACGGCTGAAAATAAAAAAGTTAATAGCTGTATTAAAAAATTTTGTCAAATACCTCTTAATTACATAAGTTAGTATTTATCTCTTTTGATTTTTATTTTTTTAATTATTTTATATTTAATTAATTTTTTCTAACTATTGTAGTTAATTAAATTAATAGTAATAAATAAATAAATAGACAGTCTTTTAAAAAAATTGAGAACTAACCCAAACAAATAATTGCAATTAATTTTGTAATTCTTTGTTGTGATTAGTTCTTAATCTTTATTAAATATAACATCTCTGTTTCAGGATTATCAAATTTATATTTAAAATAGATATAAAATATTATTTTAAAATTTAAAAAATACTAAATAATTTTTTTAATATTTAAGTAATTAATTCAAAACTTTATTTTAAAATTAAAAAAAAAATTAAGCTAGACATGATAGTTTTTTTTAAAATGGCGTTTTTAAATTAAAAACAGAGTTTTTACCTAAACACCCCATAATTAATTGTAAATTATTGTTTGATATTAAAGAAAATAGTTTTTAGATATTAAAAGTATTTTTAATTAATTTTTGTGTTTTTAGATATTTTTAATTAATTAAAAGTATTGTTTGTAAAAAATATATAAATATTATTTAAAAAAATTATTTTGTATATTATATATATTGTACAAATAATAATAATTATTTTAATAGATTTATAAATTAATTTCCCATATATATATATATATATCACAATATTCAATGAAAAAAGTAATGAGAGAATATAAAAACTAAAGTAATTAAAATATATTAGAAATATTACCAATTCTACTAATTTATTTATTTTACTTATAGTGTTGTTTTTATTTTACTTAATTTATTCAAATAAAATTATTATATAAAAAATTAAAATATTAAATAATTAAAAAACTCGAAGTTTTCATATTAAATACTCTATTCATTATCTAATATTTATTTTTAATTATTTTTTAAATACATAAAATTATATAAAAATCTCAAAAATTTATAAAAAATTGAAATGGTGAGCATATAGAGTTTTAACTCTCTCTATACTCCAATTATATAATATATATATATATATATATGTGTGTGTGTGTGTGTGTGTGTGTGTGTGATGCGATGACTATAGATAATTTTTTGAGGGACATGCATGCTTAGCTTTGTCTTGAAAATGAAATAAAATAAAAATAAATAATATTTAAATATTTAAATTTATTTTTAAATAGTTAAATAAAGTTTGTTTTATATATATATTAAAAATTATATTTCTTTTATAATTGACTTTGGAGGATAAGAGACCTTCAATGAAAGGCTTTGCTTGGATTAGCTTGTGTAGTGGACTTTGTTTTAATTATTTTAGTTTTGAGTATATAAGTGGAGCTTTTTGAAAAAAAAAAGGGAATTGAGATTCATCATCTAATAAAATTGCATTATGGTGGACACCATTTCATTTAATCATACTTTTTTATTACATAAGTTGGTTGGTCACAAAGGGAAAGAGCTCTCTTGTTTCATGAAAAAGAAATGTTTTGAAAATTAGATTAGACCGATAAATTCAACCGAAAAATCAAGAATTGATTGATAGATCAGATTAATTCACCCTAATTATTTAGTTTCAAAATTAAAGATAAAATTTAGCCACTCAATTAGGTATCCGGTCATCCGAATGATCCGAATTGAGTTTTCAAGATTTTTTGAGTCAAGTAATTTTTATTATTATTATTATCTGGCACAAAAAGACATCGTACTGTGTTTGGCAGAAAAACAACACATTTTTCTTATTTTCTTACTTATTATTATTATTATTAGTTGTATAAATAAAGTATATCATAATAATAAGTTAATAACAACACATATTATTATATATTAAAATTAAATAAAAATGAATTATCATTCATATTTCAGTAAGTCAAAATTTAGAACTCATCAAACTAATATTATATTTAAAATAAATAATTATCCAGTTAATTAAATTTATATAAAATCAATTAAATTGAAATACTAAAATAATATAAATTTTTTAAAAATAAAAGTGAATAGAAATAATGATAAAAAATTAAATTAAGCAATACATATATATATATATATATATATATATATATATATATATATATATATATATATATATAAATATATATGTGTGTTTTTTTTTTTTTTATTTATTTTTTATATATTTATTTTATTTATATTTTAATAA
>CANXYC010328670.1:0-19153 GCA_948193065.1 Aleurites moluccanus | reverse complement strand
TGACTCTAAACCAATTCTATGCCTAAAATTAAGTCATATAACATGCATAAATATAAATTTCATGCATAAACATATCATATTAACATATTACAAAGAAAGAAAAAAATAATTTCCCTAAAGGTCCCTATAAGGGTTTAGGCTAAGGTGTTACATAATGTTTACCCTATAAGCAGACTCTTTAGGAGAGTAAGGTACAGAATCAAAGCATAGCCTCTTCACTCTAGATCACTCTTAAGTATCTCAAGTTCAAGGACATTTGCACATTGCCATGTTGAGATGTATCATTAACAAGGTTTAGAATTCCATATGATAATCTCAGGCGATCACTGCAATATACTTACTACTCCTAGTAAGCATCCACATGTTATACTTAAACATCTCAATGTCTGCATCTTTATGAGATCAGATGATTTGATCTAATCAAATAGTATACACAAGTGCTAGTCTTTATGAATCAATAATGTCCCATCTTATTGATTCTATGACTAGGGATATTTTAGGTAAAACATAATTTGCACATGATAAGCATCTCACAATCATACTTTGTTTACACTATGGAATTTATTAAGCAGTTATGCGATTTAATTCTAAACATAAATAAATCACTGATTAATAAAAAATACATGTTCTTAATATTATCTAAAATTATCATTACAATGATTGTATTAGAGTACTTATACTAACATGTGTTAGTGCAAATTCATGTATTATGCAAGGAGATTATGGTACTCCTATTCTATTATGGATGTTGTTAGACTCCTGTTATGTTTCTGTTGTTCTGATATTTATATTGCTTACTATATATATATGTGATGTGCCATTCCTTATAGGCACTTCTGACTTCTAATTTCTGAACTCTGTATTCTGATATCCGATTTTTGACTTAGCTTTTGATATGTATATGATTTCTCATTATCTGTATATATTTTGAGCTCTATATTTTGAAATTCATTTGTGATATATGTGTATAAAACAACATTCGAATATTTGATCTGATTATGAACCTCAGGTATGACATATGCATAATTCATTGAGTTGAAGACTCACCCTCCTTCTGTTGTGATTTTCAGATGTTAGAGTAGTCGGTCCAGAGACCGAGGATAGAGCTTCTTGATTTCTTTCTCCAAAAAGAATTTGAAAAGTATAGATTGTTTATTTATTTTTTTTTTGATATATTTTGTTAATATTTGAGATGTAATTCTCTTAGAGCCCCATAATATTTGAATGGTTGTAATATTCTTTTGGGTTATCACTTTTTCATCTTTGATAGATGATTTTATTTGCCTTTGATCCATGGTGAAAAAGTTGATTATATTTTGGGCGATATATCATAGGTTGTTGATGATATTTATGATTTTGGATTGTGGATGGATATAGATATTGTTTATTATTGCCATTGGTTAGGTTGATGTGTTCTATAGATTTTCAGTGGTCGTAAGCCTACCCATGCCCTAGGACCATCGCATTTTGGTTTTGGAATGTGAAAAAGGTTGTATTAGAGCTTAGGTTTAAGTTGTAGTTGATCTATGGCAATGAGTGTCTGATTAGGAAAATTATGGAGCATAGGAATTTTTTCTTGTCAATGTTCTTTATCGTTTATTGTAAATCTGTGTTTCTATCTGATCTAAATCTGATTTGTTTATTCTGTTATCAATTTTGATATGCCTCCTAGACATGGTCATGGTTGAGGCAGAGGATGTGGTTATTCTAGAAGGGATGCTTCCTCTGGAGCTTGTTTTGTTGGCCGAATAGGGAATAATGAGGTTCCTCTAGCACCTCCTTTGGATATGGCTCATAAATTTAAGCAGTTGGAGCATAATTACAAGATGATAGCTGAGTATATTGCCCAACAGAGGCAACAGGCTCCTTTAGTATAGGTGGCTCCAGCTTTGCCACCACCTGCAGTTTCAGTAACTCCTCCAGTTGCTCCTCCTCAAACATTTTTGGTTCTGCAGGTTGAGAAAGTATCTTTATAATATTTATGAATCTCAAGCCAGCTAAGTATAAAGGTGAGGTAGACCTTACTAAATTTTTAGAGGAAGTGGAAAACAAGGCACAAATTTTGAGAATTCCTGATAGGAGTATTGTAAAGTTTACGGGTTACCTTATGAAGGGTGATGCTTGTGACTAGTTCAAGAGGAGTATTTCTGGTTTACTTCTTGGTGATGATGGGATAACTTGGGCTCATTTCAGGGAGCTAGTGATGAAGGAATTTCTTCCAGAATCAATTAGAGATGTGAGAGCCTTAGACTTTAAGAGGCTTGTACAGATTTCTGACAGGTCTATATCTGAGTATGCTAAGAGGTTTAGAAATTTGAGCAAGTTTGCTACTTCTTTAGTGCCTGATGAGGCATCATGTATTCTTCGATTCAAGAGGGGATTGTTGACCCTGATATTCAAGATTGTATCAGTACAAGAGCTTGATTCCTTTTCCACGCTGGTGGATAAGGCAAGTGTTATCAAGAACCGAGAGATGGAAGCAAGGTCTACTAGGGAGCAGAGGAAGAAGGCAAACATTTGAGGTTCATCCAAATCAAGTAGAGAGGAGAGTGGAGTGAAGAGTATGGGCGTTTCTCTTCAGACTGCACCTGCTGATTATGAAGGTCAATCAGGCCAATCTCAGTAGAGACAAAGTACTTCAAGGCATACTACACAAATGAGTTATAGTTATGGTAGTTTAACATCTCCTAGAAGTTCAACTCCTCTTTGTCTAGGAAGCACACCAGCAGCGTGCGTTGCGTGCCAGTGTTATAAGGAGACTGATGTTTATTTCAGATGTGGTCTATCGGGCCACTTTATTAAGGATTTCCCCCAGGGATTACATTCTGATATACCTAGGGTTCCTAGTCCACAGTTCAGATGGATAGGAGAGGAGGTGGTACTCAGTATGGTAGAGGGGGTGTAGCTAGAGGCCAGGATATGGGTAGAGGTTATGGTCAGACAGTAGGGCAATCATCAGGGTAGGCACAGATTGACAGAGGTAGGGAGAGAGTTTTTGCATTGATCCAACAGGAGGCTCAGGCCTTAAACACAATTGTGACAAGTATTATCCCTATTCAAGCTTTCAATGCATGTGTTCTATTTTATTCTGGTGCCACGTATTCCTTTGTTTCTTCATATATTATAAGGAAATTTTATGTGGCATGTAAACTTCTGGATTTTACATTGGTTATGTCGACTCCTTTAAAAGAGGAGATAGAGGTGAGTAAGATTTATCCTTTTTATTTAGTGAGCATTAATGGCAAGAGTTTGGAGGTAGATTTGGTTGAGCTGCCAGTTTTGGAGTTCGATGTGATCTTAGGCATGGATTGGTTTTCTAAGTATTTTGCTATCATTTATTTTAATAGAAAGAAGATCATGTTCAAGCCACCTTTGGGTGAAGAGTTTGAGTTCCAAGGGGAAAGGAGTAAGGCTCCTTATAATATGATATTTGTAATTAGGGCGAGGAGTTTATTAAAGAACGGATGTCAAGGGTATTTGGCGTATGTCCGAGACTCGAAAAGGGAAGTGAAGAGCATTAATCAAATTTTTGTTGTGCATGAGTTTGTGGATATATTTCTAGAAGAATTGTCTAGTTTAGCACTAAATAGAGAGATTGAGTTCAACATTGAAGTACTCCCAAGTGCTAATCCAATATCGATACCTCCATATTGTATGACCCCTATTGAATTAAAGGAATTAAAGTTACAACTGCAAAACTTATTGAATAAAGGCTTTATAAGGCCTAGTAGTTCACCTTGGGGTGTTTCGGTGTTGTTTATTAAGAAGAAATATGGATCTATGAGATTATATATCGATTATTGACAACTCAATAAAGTCACTATTCAAAGTAAGTATCTTCTTCCTTGAATTGATGACTTGTTTGACAAGTTGCAGGGAGTAAGTCATTTCTCTAAGATTGACTTGAGATCAGGTTATCATCAGTTGTTGATCAAGAGGGAGGATGTGCTTAAGACTGCTTTTAGAACCAGGTATGGTTATTATGAGTTTCTGGTTCTACCATTTGGGTTAAAGAATACACCAGCTACTTTTATGGATTTGATGAACAGAGTCTTCAAACCATTCTTAGATAGGTTTGTGATTGTGTTCATTGATGATATATTGGTGTATTCCAAGAATAAGGAAGAGCATGAAGAGCATATGTGCATGGTTTTACACACTTTAAGAGAATATCAGCTTTTTGCTAAGTTTTCTAAGTGTGAATTTTGGCTTGATAGAGTTGGCTTTTTGGGTCATGTGATTAACAAAGAAGGGATTTCTGTAGATCCAAAGAAAGTTGATGTAGTTTTGGATTGGCCTAGACCCATGAATGTGATAGAAGTTAGGAGTTTCATCAGTCTAGAAGGATATTATCGGAGATTTGTTCAGGATTTCTCTAAGATAGCTGCTCATTTGAGTAAGCTCACTCAGAAGCATATGAAGTTTCAGTGGTCCGATGATTATGAGAATCATTTTCACAAGTTAAAGACTTGTTTGACTATTGCTTCGATTCTAGCATTTCCTTCTAGTGAGGGTGGTTTTATGGTTTATTGTGATGCTTCGTGAGTGGGACTCAGTTGTGTTTTGATGCATAATGGTAAGGTAATAGCTTATGCTTCTCGTCAGTTGAGGAAACATGAGTTCAATTACCTGATCCATGATTTGGAGATTATGGCAACAGTGTTTGCTTTGAAGATTTGGAGGCACTACATGTGTAATGAGAAGTATGAGATCTACACGGATCTCAAGACTTTTAAGTATATCTTTCAGCAAAAAGATTTGAATCATAGTCAAAGGAAATGGATGGAGTTGCTTAAGGATTATGATTGTAAGATTTTTTTATCATCTGAGTAAGGATAATATTATAGATGATGCCTTGAGTCGAAAATCATTAGGGAGCTTGGCTCATATTCAGGTGAGTAAGTGACCATTGATTAAGGAATTTCAGAATTTGCACGATTTGGGCATTTGGTTTGACTTGTTAGATGATGGAACATTGTTGGCTCATTTTCGAGTTAAACCATTATTGGCTAATCAGATTAAGGAAGCTCAAGATAGGGATCCTCGCTTGGTTAAGTTGAAAAGTGAAGTGGAATAAGAGAAAGCTCTGAGATTCACCATTAAGGATGGTGTATTGAGATATGGTACATGATTATATTCCTACCATAGATTATCTGATTGAGAAAGTGTTGAGGAAAGCTCATTATGTCAGTTATAGTGTACATCCAAGTTCAACTAACATGTATCATGATGTTAAGGAATCATACTAGTGGTTTGGCATGAAGAGAGGTATAGTGGAATTTATGGCCAAGTGCTTGACTTGTCAGTAGATTAAGTTTGAGCATAAAAAACCATCCTTGTTACTTTAGCAGTTACCATTTCTAGAATGGAAATGGTAAAGAACAACTATGGATTTTGTGGTAAGTTTGCCAAAGACTTCCAGTGGACATGACTTTATTTGGGTGTTTTGGGATAGGTTTACTAAGTCAACTCATTTTCTGCCTGTAAAGACTACCTATTCAGCTTCTTAGTATGCTCAGTTGTATATTGATGAGATTGTAAGATTGTATGGTATTCCAGTATCGATAATTTCTAATATAGGTACTCAATTTACCTCAAGATTCTGACAAAAGTTACATGAGTTGTTGGGTACTCGATTGGATTTCAGTATAACTTTTCATCCATAAACTGATGGACAATCAGAGAAGACCATCCAAACAATAGAGAATATGTTGAGGATGTGCATTATAGAATTTGGAGGGAATTGGGATAAGCACTTACCATTGATCAAATTTACTTACAACAATAGTTATCACTCTACGATCTAGATGGCACCGTATGAGGCTCTGTATAGGAGAAAGTGTAGATCCCCTATTTGTTGGTATGAGATTGGAGAGAGGTTCATTGAAGGTCCCGACTTGATCCGATATACATCCGAGAAAGTGCCTTTGATTCAGGAACGATTGAAAACAACTTTAGTCATCAAAATAGCTATTTCGACCCTAAGAGAAAGGATATTCATTGTGCCATTGGTGAAAAAGTCCTTTTAAAGATATTGCCAATGAAAAAAGTTATGAGTTTTAGGAAAAAAGACAAGTTATCTCCAAGATACATTAGACCTTTTGAGATTTTGAACAAGGTTAGAGATGTTTCGTATCGATTGACACTTCCACCATACATGGGTAGTGTTCATCCGGTGTTTCACATATCTAAGCTTCGCAAGTATGTTCTGGATCCTTCACATGTATTGCAAGAGCAACCTTTAGAGCTTAACTCATACCTAACTTATTGTAATACACTAGGATATTGCCATAAGTACACAATAATATAATTAGTTATCGGGCCGGGAACACCGACATAACTAAGGAATTTCGAGGAATTTTTACAATAATCAATTTAAGTTAATTTTTCTCAGTATCATAGCTAATGGGAGACTAAGAATAATTATAGTTAATTATATGAAGAAAATATAGAAAAGTATTAAATATGTTGGAAAATTAACATAATGGAAAAATTACAAATAAGTGGAACTTCAGGTGCATTTTGGGAAACTCACTATCTATGTTCCAGAATGGCTCTGAAACCAATTTTATAATAAACTATAGATAAAAATAAGTCATTTTAATTTCCACTTTGAAATCTAATTCTCAACAGAATAGACATAATTAATAATAAAAGGAAGTGTGGTCAAAGTCTAATTATTAGATAGTTTGAGGACCAAAGTGTAATTTGCTAATTCTTCCAAGTATAAAAGCATGCCTTCATTTTTGCTCATTTCTTCATTTCATCTTGCCTTGAATGAACCATTATCCCTTGTCTTCTTCATCAATTTTCAAGTTTTTTCTTAAGAAAACCTTGAATTCACCTTTGATTCTTCCATTTCCATCCTTATTTCTCTTAGAAACCTAAAGTAAATCAAGGTTTTTCTTGAAGATTCATTAGGGTATATCAACAATTCAAGATAAAAAATTGGTTTCTTTGATTAAATAAATGACTTAGGTGTGTTAGACATTGATTTAGATGGGTTTAGTGTTTAATTGCATCAATTGATGCATTTGGTAGAAAATCCACAAATTTGAAACCCTAAATTGAAGTTGTTTGATTTTAAATCTTAAATTTATGTTGTTTAATGTTTAATTAGATTAGAGTAAGTTAATTGGAGGCTAATAGAAGTTAATTTTGTGATTGATTTGGTTTAGAACATTAAGACTTGGAAGATTGTCATTTTTGCCTCTTATGAAGCTTTAGGTGGAAAATCAATTTTGCTAGCCAATTGGAAGTGTGAGCTGAGTTTAATATGTATCATTTGACATGCCAAATGCATTGAAATGTTGATTGGAAACCTCATCCAAAAACACCTTGTTGGCCAAACCACTTGACACTATTCATCCCTTTGTATTTTACTTGTTTTATTCTTAATTTACATGCTTATTTGATCCATTGAATGATTTTTATTATTGGAAATTCAATGCCTATTGTGTAGCCTTGATTGTGAGCTTGTTGTTGATTATATGGGCAGTATCAATGTTGCACCATAACCTAGCCAAATTGTCCATTGAATGTTGCACACCAAGTGTTCGATGAAATGTCTAGTTCATTTGCCATAGGCCTACCATTTGCTTCATCCATAGGCCTACCATTTGAATTCCATTGTCGCTAGTGAAATTGTCTAGCCAATTGAGCCAACCATTTGACCTTAGATGACCAACATGTGTTCCAACACATTGTTAATTGCAATACCTATTGCCATTGTAATATACCTTCCATTGCTTATATAGTGTTCCATTACAGTATCATTTGATTGATTCGAGAGCTATTGCTTATTAATGAAACAATTGCTATCTATTGATATCCATTTATTTATTTCCATACCTATATTGTTTTTCATGTTGATTTGATAGAGCTTCCTCACCGATGGGGTAGTGGGTAAATATCATCGGCAATGTGCATATTGACTTTACATGATACCCTAGCTGGGAAGGGTTAACTGTCCTAGCCATAAGACCTTATCAGTCTCATGTACATTGATATGAGATTGATATATGATATACCTATTCATGGCCCACTATCTGTCTTATCTATATGATATGAGACTTGTTGACTTATTCACTGACTTTGAACCATTGTTTCTATCATTTTTACTACTTTCTGTAATCCGGTGTGCAAACCCTAATTTTATTGTTATTTACCTACTGATTATTGATTACCTATTCTTTTCCATTATGTGATGTATATTAGATTCACTGAGTATTTAATACTCATTCCTTTAGTTGTTTCCCCTTTTACAGGTGCAGAGTATGAGGCAGAATCTTGTCTATTGATTCCTACTATATCTATAGTGACAGTGTAATTATTTTTGACACTGTATTTTGTATGTTTTTAGCTGCTTCATGGTTTGTATTAATGGTATAGTTAGACTGTAAATAAGTATTTTTAACATTATATGAAGTTTAAATATTAATATAGTATGTGATGATAATGATTACAAATAATAGCACAATAGTTTACAGAATGACAAAATACAGAGTGACAGATAACATAATAGATGTTAATTAATTATTTGGATAGTAATATGATAGTAAATGATTATAAAATGTGATATTGGGTTCTACGGGTGTCAGTTGCCTCTGGCATCTCCTGCATCCTAGGATCGTCATGTTCCAAAATTGGGACGTGACAGAGGTGGTATCATAGCATAGGTATATATGAATAGTAACTAGATACAAAATAATAGACTTAAGTAAACCATGGAGTATAGGAATTCATGTTCCATCTTTTATTGTATTTGTCAAGTATATAAGTACGTTATGCGTTTATATATTGTTCTGAATTTGTTGCTTCTATTTTTTGTAGTGACAGAGATGTCCGACAGTAGATGGACTGCACTACAGATGACAGAGATAGAGAGAATAATAGAGAGGCAGAGGTAGCCTCTAATGAGTCTCTAGTCAGAGAAATGACAAAGGAACCTTACAGATCCCGATAGAGGACAAAAGAGACAGGGATGTGTGATGACCCCTGGAGGATGGAAATGATGCAGGGGATGATGGATTTACGTCAGGAATTATAGAAATTGAGGCGAGAATGACAGAATAGGTCGCCACCAGCTCCTACTGCAGTACCACCTCTTGTTGCACCAGCTGCTCCTACTCTAGCTCATGTACAACCAGTAATAGTTCATAATATACCTACATTACAAAGAGGCTGTTAAGTTATTGATGAGGGTGGAGTTACCATATTTAATTTTTTGAAGTTAAATTTGCTTGAGTTTCGGGGTGACAGAGGCAATGAGCCTATTGACTTTTTAGAGCAGATTGATAAGGTTGTTAGGAGTCTACCTTGTTCAAATTATAAGGCAGTGGAGTTAGTTGGATTGTTACTGAAGGGGAAAGCCTAGACTTGGTTTTCTCGATATATGGAGCCCAAATTATATGGTGATTGTCCTCCTACCTGGGCAGAATTCAGACAGGAGCTTATAGATGAGTTATTGACAAAAGGGGTGAGGACTAGAAATTTGATTCAATTTAAGCAATTAGAGTAGGGTAATAGGACTTTTAAGGAGTATGCTGATGAGTTCATCAGGTTAAGCAGATATGTTACTTGGATTGCTCCTACAAAGGCAGATTTGATCAGCAGATTCAAGAGGGGACTACATGTCTCACTACATAATGCCCTGCTTACTACAGAGTTTACATCTTTAACTATTATTATTGACAAAGCCACTTAGATAGAGGAGAAATACAAGTCAGAGAGAGATAAGAGAGATCTGAAGAGGAAGGGAGGGCTTGGTATATAGAGTAGAATAAGGGAAAGCAGCTCCCAACCTAGACAGACAGAGCCAGTACCGAGATTTGATCAAAGACCTCCATCAGGCAGTCAGAGGAGGAGGACTCATAGTAGGGGGCCTCTAGTGCTTTTGGCTCCTACTTATTCACAGGGTTCCTCCAGACCTACTACTCAGATGCCTAGTGTGCCTATTTGCAGTTTTTATGGAAGAAGGCACGGTGGGGAATGTCATCGGCAGACAAGTGCCTATTTGAAATGTGGGCAGCATAGGCACTTCATTAATAGATGTCCTATATGGCGTGAACAACAGCCATCTGCTACAGTGTCTCAGGCTACTATATAGATGAGCCAAAATGTTACTGGAGAGGTAAAGTCAGGCTTCGAGCAATAGTCAAGACCCAGCAGGCAGAGGTCAGGGGTGAGTTTTTGCTGTTAACACCCAGAAGGCACAGAGATCAGACAATGCAGTCACAGGTATGATCCTTATTCAAAATGAATTAGCATAAGCGTTATTTGATTCAGGTGTTACACATTCCTTTTTTTCACCATTGTTTACACCTAAGTTGTATAAGGAAAGACAATTATTGGGTATTCCTTTAGAGATAACCACTCCAATGGGAGAGAGTATAGAAGTGAAATATTTTTATTCGGGTTGTGTAGTTGAGATTGATGATAATATTCTGCATACTGATTTGATAGAACTGCCTGTGTTAGAGCTTGATGTGATACTTGGTATGGATTGGCTAACGACACATTGTGCAGTTATTGACTGTTATGAGAAGAAGATTAAATTACAGCCTAAAAGGCAACTAAAATTTGAATTCCATGGTGACAAATGTGAATTTGGAATCAATTTTATTTCTGCTATATGGGCTAAGAAGATGATAAGAAAGGGTTATACAACATTTCTGGCACATGTAGTAGATGTACAGAAGACTTCAGCATGGATTGATCAGATACATATGGTCCGAGAATTCCCTGATCTTTCCTGATGATTTGCCAGGACTACCCCCGAATAGGGAGATTGAGTTTGAGATCGATGTGTACCCAGGCACAGATCTTATATCCATTGCTCCTTATAGAATTGAAAGAGTTGAAGGTGCAACTGCAGGAATTAATGGATAAATGATTTATTAGATAGAGTAGTTCTCCGTGGGCTGCTCCGGTATTATTTGTGAAAAAGAAAGATAGTTTGCTGAGGATGTGTATAGATTATCGGCATCTAAATAAGGTGACTGTGAAGAAAAAATATCCACTACCATAGATAAATGATATGTTTGATCAATTGCAGGGTGCCAGTCATTTCTATAAGATTAATTTGCGATCTGGGTATCATCAGTTGAGAATTCAGAAGGAAGATGTACCCAAGACTGCTTTCAGAACCTGATATGGACATTATGATTTCCTAGTGTTGCCATTCGAATTGACTAATGCACCAGCTGCTTTTATGGATTTGATGAACAGGGTATTCAATCCATACTTGGATAAGTTTGTCATAGTATTCATTGATGATATTTTATTTATTTTAGAAGTGAGGAGGAGCATGTAGAACATCTGAGGATTATATTACAAACACTTTAGGAGCACCAGTTATTTGCTAAATTATCAAAATGTCAGTTCTGGTTGACTGAAGTATGTTTTCTAGGCCATGTAGTATGCAAAGATGGTATTAAAGTGGATCTTTAGAAGGTCAAAGCAGTTGCTAATTGGCCTCGGCCTACCAATGTTTCAGAGATTCGCAATTTCCTTGGTATGGCATGATACTACAAATGGTTTGTAAAGGATTTCTCCAAGATTGTTGCTCCTTGACGAAGTTGAATGGAAACAGGAGAAATTCTTATGGACAGATGAATGTAAGAACAGTTTCCAGACTTTGAAGACTTATCTCACGAGTGCTCCAGTATTAGCTTGGCCAATAGAAGATGATAAGTTTACAATGTATTGTGATGCCTCCAGAGTCAGATTAGGGTGTGTCCTTATGAAAAATAAGAGGGTGATTGCTTATGCTTCTAGGTAATTAAAGAAGCATGAAATGAATTATCGAACTCATGATTTGGAAATGGCAGCCATGGTGTTTGCATTAAAAATCTAGAGACATTATCTGTGTAGGTCTAAATGTGAAATATATATTGATCATAAGAGTTTGCAATATATACTTCAATAGAAAGATCTGAATCTCTAGCAACATAGATGGGTCAAATTGCTTAAGGATTATGATTGTGAAATCCTATACCATCCGGGTAAGGCTAATGTATTAGCAGATGCACTGAGCTGAAAATCTATAGGCAGCCTAGCTCACATCTCAGTTTCCAAAAGACCTTTAATCCGTGAGATGAACGGGTTAGTTGATATGGGTGTGGAGTTGGAATTGGGATCCTAGGATCATAACCAGACTCTAATAGACCAATTTTAGGTTAAACCACTATTGATTGATGATATTAAGGTGGCACGGGATAAGGATCCATACCTTCAGAAGTTAAAGGAAGATGCTCAGAATGGTAGAGCTCCAGAGTTCACAGTTGATGATGGTGTATTGAAGTGTGGTAAATAGTATGTGTACCTGATATTAATGGACTCCGGGATCAGATAATGTGAAAGGCCCATTATTCTTCTTACAGTGTACATCCTGGAATTACAAAGATGTACCATGATCTGAGAGATGTTTATTGGTGGCGTAATATGAAGAAAGATGTGGCTAAATTTATGTCCACATGCTTAGCTTGTCAGCAGGTTAAGTTTGAGCATCAGAAACCTTTTGGTTTGCTTTAGAAAATGGAGTTGCCATAGTGGAAATGGGAGCAGGTTACTATAGATTTTGTGATTAGGTTACCAAGGACTACAAGAGGTTATAACTCTATTTGGGTTATTGTGGATAGATTGAATAAATCTACTCATTTTCTGAAAGTGAAGACCAGTTATTCTGTAGCTTAGTATGCATAATTGTATGTTGATAAGATTGTTCTGCTTCATGGAGTGCCTTTGGTAATCATATCTGATAGAGGTAAACAATTTACTTCTTGGTTTTGGCAGAAGTTTCAGGAGGCTATGGGTACATAGCTACGGTTCAATATGACATTCCATCCATATATAGATGGACAGTCAAAGAGGACTATCCAGACACTAGAAGATGTGTTAAGGTTATATGTTCTGGACTTTAAGGGTAACTGGGATCAGTATCTGTCATTGATTGAATTCTCCTATAACAACAATTACCACTCATCGATTGGGATGGCTCCTTATGAGGCATTGTATGGTAGGAAATGCCGGTCTCCTATATATTGGAAAGAACCAGGTGAGAAACAATTGGAAGGCCCTGAATTGATTAAGGAAACAATGAAAAAGGTGCCAATCATTAGAGAGAGAATGAAGAAAACTTTCAATCTACAAAAGAGTTATGCAGATCCTAAGCGAAAGGATGTGCACTTTGCAGTTGGTGATCATGTATTCCTTAAGATCTCACCTATGAAAGGTGTTATGAGATTTGGAAAGAAGGGTAAACTATCACCATGATATATTGGGCCATTTGAAATTCTTGAGAAGATTGGTAATGTGGCATATAGATTGGCTCTTCCACCCAATCTAAGTCATGTGCATATGGTATTTCATATTTCAATTCTACAAAAATACGTGCCAAATCCATCACATGCACTTGAATTGCAAGATATGGAGATAGAAGAAGACACATCGTATGAAGAGTTACTAGTAGAGATTATTTATCGATAAGTCAGACAGTTATGTAATAAGGAGATACCGATGGTCAAGGTGCTATGGAGGAATCAACCGATGGAGGAATCAGTTGATGGAGGAGTGTTCCTGGGAAAGTGAGCAGGATATGAAGACCAAGTATTCATTTTTGTTCCAACATTGAGGTATATTTTTATTTTTAATTCAAGGACGAATTTATTTAAAGGAGGGTAGAATGTAATACCCTAGGATATTGCCATAAGTAAACAGTAATATAATTAGTTATTAGGCTAGGAACACAGACACAACTAAGGAATTTCGAGAATTTTTTACAGTAAACAATTTAAGTTAATTTCTCTCAGTATCATGGCTAATAGGAGATTAAGAATAATTATAGTTAATTATATGAAGAAAGTATAAAAAAGTATTAAATATGTTGAAAAATTAACATAATGGCAAAACCGTAAATAAGTAGAACGTCAGAGGAATTTTGGAAAACCCACTATCTATGTTCCAGAATGGCTTTGAAACCAATTTTATGATAGACTACATATAAAAATAAATCATTTCAGTTCCCACTTTGAAATCTAATTCTCAAAAAAATAGACAAAATTAATTACAAAAGGAAGTGGGGTCAAAGTCCAATTATTGGATAGCTTGAGGATCAAAGTGTAATTTGCCAATTCTTCCAAGTATAAAAGCATGCCTTAGGAAATTTTTGCTCATTTCTTTCTTTCATCTTACCTTGGCCGAACCATTCTCCCTTGCCTTCTTCATCAATTTTAAAGTTTTTTCTTAAGAAAATCTTGAATTCGCCTTTGATTCTTCCATTTCCAACCTTATTTCTCTTAGAAACCTAAAGCAAATCAAGATTTTTCTTGAAGAGGGATTTGGGTATATCATCAATTCAAGGTAACAAATTAATTTCTTTAATTAAATAGATGATTTAGATGTGTTAGACATTGATTTAGATGGGTTTAATATTTAATTGCATCAATTGATGCATTTGGTAGAAAATCCACAAATTTGAAACCCTAAATTGAAGTTGTTTGATTTGAAATCTTAAATTGATGTTGTTTAATATTTAATTAGTTTAGATTATGTTAATTGGAGGATAATGAAATTTAATTTTGTGATTGATTTTGTTTAGAACATCAAGATTTGAAAGATTGCCATTTTTGCCTCTTATGAACCTTTAGGTGGAAAATCAATTTTCCTAGCCAATTAAAAGTGTGAGGTAAGTTTATATGCATCATTTGACATGCCAAATGCATTAAAATATTGATTGGAAACCTCCTCCAAAAACACCTTGTTGGCCAAACCACTTGACACTATTCATCCCTTTGTATTTTGCTTGATTTTCTTCTTATTTCACATGCTTATTTGATCCATTCAATGATGTTTATTGTTGGATATTAAATGCTTATTATGTAGACTTAATTGTAAGCTTGTTGTTGATTATATGGGCAGCATCAATGTTGCACCATAACCTAGCCAAATTGTCCATTGAACGTTAAACACCAAGTATTCGATGAAATATCTTGTTCATTTTCCATAGGCCTACCATTTGCTTCATCCATAGACCTACCATTTGAATGCTACTGTCGCCAGCGACATTGGCTAGCCAATTGAGCCAACCATTTGACCTTGAATGACTAACTTGTGTTCCAACCCATTGTTAATTGCAATACCTATTGCCATTGTATATGTACCTTCCATTGCTTATACAATGTTCCATTACAGTATCACTTGATAGATTAGAGAGCTATTGCTTATTAATGAGACAATTGCTATCTATTGATATCTGTTGATTTGTTTCTATGCCTATATTTTTTTCCATGTTGATTTGACAGAGCTTCCTCACCGACGGGGTAGCGGGTAAATACCGTCGGTAATGTGCACATTGACTTTACATGATACCCTAGCTAGGAAGAGTTAACTGTCCTAGCCATAAGACCTTATCAGTCTTATGTACATTAATATGAGATTGATATATGATATATGTGTTCATGGCTCACTATTTGTCTTATCTACATGATATGAGACTTGTTGACTTATTCACTGACTCCGAACCATTGTTTCTGTCATTTTTACTCATTTCTGTAATTCAGTGTGCAAACCCTGATTTTATTGTTATTTACCTACTGATTATTGATTACCTATTCTTTTCCATTATATGATGCATATTAGATTCACTAAGTAATTAATACTCATTCCTTTAGTTGTTTTCCCTTTTACAGGTGCAGAGTAGGAGGCATAATCTTGTTTGTTGATTTCCCTGTGGATTCCTGCTATATCTATAGTGATAGTGTAATTATTTTTGACACTGTATTTTGTATATTTTTAGCTACTCCATTTTATGTATTAATGGTATAGTTAGACTATAAATAAGTATATTTGGCATAATATTATGTTTAAATATTAATATGGTATGTGATGATAATGAATGCAGACAATAGCACAACAGTTTACAAAATGACATAATACAAAGTGACAGATAACATAATGGATGTTAATTAATTATTTGGATAGTAATATGATAGTAAATGATTATAGAATGTGATATTGGGTTCTACGGATACCGGTCGCCTCTGGCATCTCTTGCATCCTAGGACCGTCATGTTCCGAAATCGGGATGTGACACTTATGAAGAGGTTCCTATAGCCATTGTTGATAGAATGGTTAAAAGACTTCGGAATAAGTATATAGCGATGGTGAAAATTCTTTGGAAGAACCAATCGATGAAAGAATGTACTTGGGAGAGCTTACTTAGTATGCATACTAAGTATCCTCAATATTTCAGGATTTAGAGTGAGACTTCTATAAAATTCGAGGATGAATTTTCTGTTAGGAGGGAAGAATGTAATACCCTCTATCTGTATTACTTGTGTTTTGTACTTTGATTGATTTTCTTTGAATGGAATTGTTTGAGTTGTGATAAATTTAAATTTTTTGTTCTATTCTATTTTATTTTCTGTTAGTTCGGTATGATAGAATGTGATTTGTTGACTATAGATATCTCTTAGAGAGAGAGTTTCATATGTTCAATTATGTTGGATAAGTTTTAGTTAAGTTAGATTGGGCGTGAAGCATACCTTCACGGGTGTTCAAAATATTCCTATCTGAATTTTGGATTTTCATCAAATTATTTTCACGGGCATGATGATCATCTTCATGGGCGTGAAAGGTCGACCTTAGCGTGAGTCCTTCTTTCACGGGAGTGAAGTGTCGGGTTCTATATATATCCGTTCATTTGTCACTTATCCTAAACTTAAACCATTTTCTCTCTCTTCTTTATTTCTCAACCACCAAAATGTAAATCCATTCTATCTGTGATTTTAGGATATTAATATCTATATTAATGCTCCATTTTGGAAGGGAAACACTTTTATAAAGTTATTGAATCATCTCAAGTTCAAGATTTCTTGAAAATCTCCATTTCAGGAGAAACCTATGTTCTAATTTATTAGTCAATCTGGGTAGTTAACACTTATAGATGAATATATCATAAACCACAAATCCAATTAAAAAACCCTTTTACAAGCCTATAGATAAGACATAAATGAACATTTTTTATGTTGTATACTTCTTCTAATTCTATCTCTATCATTATGTACAATAAAAACACAGTATCATTTTTCAATAACCCTAATTCTGAATTAGTCTCAATTTTTACTTAATAACTCTTTCTTCACTTCAAATTTTACAAATTAATTTTATAGGCATCTAATTAATATATTTATATACAACTTTCATGTTTTAAGAATCCTCAAATTAATTCATTATATTTTGCCTATAAATTACTGCCTTAAAATAGTTTTCAGAATCCACTTAAACCTTAGCTCATCTTCAATATCTTTAGCTCAAATAACTCAAATATTTACCAAATCAAATCACAAAACTCTTAAATTAAACTAAAAACTGAAGTTTAGAAAATTTACTTTAAACTTGAACCATTGAATTCCTCCTCTTTTTGTTCCACCAAATAGCTTGAATACCAAATTTCATCTAGTTTTTCTAATTTAATCTTCTTCCTTCTTCAATTTTCTATCTACTTTTGGTTGGTTTTCTTTCGAAAGGGATAGGATAATATTTTTGGTAATTTTCACCATTAGTGGTTCGGCCAAACACCTTTCTTATAGCCATTCTCTTCCTCTTTTTATATACACCAAAAAGCCAACTTAAAGATAAAAATAAAATTTTCTAGATTTTGCTTATTTGTCATTTTTTCATTAATTTGATAAGTTAATTAATTATTTCCTATCAAAAATAAATCCTCCCCATCATCTTGGCCAGCCACCTAGCTTCTTTTCTAGAATGGGTGGGTCCCACAGCTTTGCTTAATTGCACTTTAGCCCAAAATTTTTCTTAATTGTATTTTGACCCCCAAACTTTCTATAGCTTATTCTATCTATTCTGTTTAGATTCAACCTTAAGTGTGAGGAGTGAAATACCTTATCTTGGACTGTTCTATCCTTTAAAAATAGTTATGAGTCAATTCTGGATCCCAAACAATGGATTTCCAAAATTACCCCAAAAGTTGCCATAAATTACAAATTTGCCACTCTTTAAAATTTAGTATTCCCAAAGGCTTTTCAATTCTTTCTTTTTACCATAATTTCACATAAAATTAACTAACTTAATCCCCCCAGGTCTGAGTCAGAAATTCTTAAATTAGCCGGACTGTTATTGTAACACCTCAGCTTAAACCTAGAACCTGAACTATAAAGAGGCAACCTTGGGGATTTTTGCCTTGACTTGAAAGTTGTGAATTCTATGTGTTTATGCATGAATTTGATAGATATGCATGTTATGTGATGTGTTTGAATGTATAGAGGGGGTTTAAAAGCTGTTAGGAAGAAATCGGGTAAATTTGAGTTTTTGGTGAACTATGGGCAAAATAGTCATTTCACACCCCTTGAGTTTTTAAGGAAATTAACATTATATTTGATGATAAAAAAGAATATTAGGACATGAAAATAAAGTCATTATAGTCATTTGAATTATTATTGGAGGATTAAACCCGGTAGAAAATAATTCCGGGCAAAGTTGCTCGGATAAGGATCAAAGTTGAACTAAGGGTAATTTAGTCTTTTCCTGTGAGATATGGACTTATATGGTGTATGAAAACCTATGGTATCATTTTAGGCTTACCTAAATCAAACCATTGGATGCAAAGAAGAAGAATTAAATGGTTAGTAAGCTAGGTTTCACAATTTTTATCATAAGCTCAATGTATAGGATTATGCCATTGATATTTATGGATTTTTCCCACCTCCATCTTCTTCCTTAGCCATTTCACGAACCAATTTTCTCTTTCCTCTTTCATCAAGTTTCAGCCACCATTGAAGAACACCAAACCAAGTTGTTTTCTTCCATTTTTGATACAAACCAACTAATTCCATCATTCTAAACACAAATATAGCTTTAGATTTCAAGAAAAATCAAGAAAAAGTGAAAAATCAAATCTTTGAAGTGTAATATCCTTAGTGAAATCCTAACCCTAGAACCTTGAACCCTAGTGCTTTAAACCTAAGGGGAATTGGGGGTGTGTGCATGAGCTGGTTTCCTTATGTGTTTCATGAATTCATTCATGTATTCAAGTGCCATTGGTTGCCTTATATGATTGACTTGATGAAATTATATGTGATTGATAAATATTGTGTTATATGATTTAACGTGTGTGTACCATGTGTAAATTATT
>CANXYC010328666.1:0-21234 GCA_948193065.1 Aleurites moluccanus | reverse complement strand
GTGAACGTTGAAAAGAAAGAAAGAAATGGCTAAGTGTTCACGCTGTTGCTTATAAATAGGCTACTGCCTAAATTGCAAATCCCGGTTACTGTGCACTTACTAGTCCCACCTCGCTAAAATTCAATTTCTGCTGGTCCAGCTCGCCAATTGCCGGCTCGCCAGACCCAACTCGCCAATCTCAGCTCGAAAATGTTTCTTCGCATTGCTAGCTTGCTTTAGCCAGTTTGCATATGCCGTCTCGCACATGCCTCTTTGCATTGCCGGCCCGCATATACCTCTTTGTTATTCCCAGCTCGCCAATGCCTCTTTGCATTGCCGGCTCGCATATGCCTCTTTGCATATTCCCAGCTCGCTAATGCCTCTTCGTATTGCCGGCTCGCATATGTCTCATCGCATATTTTCAGCTCGCCAATGCCTCTTCGCATATCTCACCTCGCACTTCTTCTTCGCGAGGCCAACTCTGCAAGACCTCTTCCCAAGGCCAGCTCAGCATTGCCTCTTCGCAAGGCCAGCTCGGCATTGCTTCTTCGCAAGGCCAGCTCGGCATTGCCTCTTCGCAAGGCCAGCTCGCTAATGCCGGCTGGAAACCCTTAACCCAGTTTTCACAGAATTTCGCTGAAGACTCAAATTCTCAATTTCTTTAACACTTAGCATTTTATCACGCAATTTCAACAACTCAGTCAATATTTCTCACAAAATTTCCATACTCGTTTTCTATCATTATCCAAAATAATTAATAAGTAAATATTTATACTTATTTCAAAATTGATTAATTAAGCCAATAAAAAAATAAATTTATACACAAAATATACACAAAGATTGTTTAGGAAAATAATGGGTGTTACAGTAGGTGTCATTCTACATCGAAAACTACCATTAGGTAACAATCTACCTCCACCTAGACCTCATTTCAATGTATTGCCTTCTCTAATAACGCGTCTAGACATTTATATAACATGTAATTTTTATTACTTATATCTATACTAAAACATATTATACAACTAAAAATATAAATCATATATGCAACAAATACAAGTATATTAATTTCAAATTTTTCATAAATATGAAGTTACCATTATTCATATGGATATTAACTATTCACTATTACTATGTTTAATCTCATCTTCCTCCAATATTTCATCAGATGATTATGTATCTGATTGAACCTTAGCCTCATCTTCTAACTCATAATTAGCATCATCTATATCAATAAAAAAATAATTTGGATCATTTAGTGTTGCAGGTGGCTCGTCATCTATAATTTGAACCAGTGGCACATCTAATTCATCTTATTGGAAAGCAACTTCGGATATTGTCTTAATGATGCTTTCATCTTTAATTTCAACCGTTGATCTAGCTTTCATTTTACATATTGTCCACTAGTCTAAGTTATTCCTCCGCCTATTAGAATAAGATACATAATATACTTGACAAGCTCCCATCCATAAACTGAGGTTAACATGCAACAAATTCAATAAACTCATTTACACTATCTAAGAATTCCATGCGCAAAAGATCGTCCTTAAGCCTAGAATACATCCATTGTCTATTGGATCTCATGTTTCTATCCTGTAAATTATTAAATGTGAATACAATATATTTTATAAAATTATAGTTTAAGGGATATTGATAAATATTTTTTCTTAGGGAATATTTATCTTCTCTAAATATTACTTTTTAATTATTATTTAATTTTAATCTTTGTTGTTTCTATTAATTATTTTAAATTTTTGGAAATTATAAGGATACGGGTTCATGATTTTTTTTTTCATATTTACTAAATAGAAAATTCATTTTTTTATTTATTTTAAGAGTTGGAAGGATTAATTATTATTATTTTATATTTAAATTTTAACATCTAATTTTATAAATTTTATAAATTATCTATTTAAGTGATTGGTGTAATATCCTAGAAAGTTCTAACTTATATGCATGATCGAGTTCTCAGTATATAGTTCAAAAGTCTTGAAATAATGAAAAATAATTTTAGAAATACAGTTAGAAAGCGAACTAATTACTTTTTCGAAAAGCAGCGGTATCGGGAAGACTGCTGAGAAATTAGGAGTCCAGTCAACAGAAGAATTTCTGAATTTGACCAGGGGATAAAAGATCACCATAATGCATATGTAATTTTGATAAAAAGAATGAAGTGAAAAACATTTAGGAACACTGAAAAAGTAACCAATGGCAAAATTGTAAATAAAAGGAACTTTAAGGTGAATAGTGAAAATTGGTCCGTCGAAGTTACAGAATGACTCTGAAACCATTTTTATAAATAAGTATAAATTTAAATAAGCTTATTGACTTCCCACATTGAAATTCAAATCCTGACAGAATTGTCAGAATAAATTACAGAAGAAGTTGAGGTAAAAACCTAATTACTTGAAAGTTTAAGGACCAAAGTGTAATTTGCCATATGATTTTAGTATAAAAGCTTGCCTTAGAAAAAATTTTCCTATCTTCTTCCTTCTTATCTTCTTTGGCCGAACCCTTCCTCCATTCTTCTTCCTCAAATTTCTTCACCTTTCCACCAAAATTCCTTAGAAAAATTGATAGAAAATTTACAATCAACCTAGTCCTACCATTCTACATCAATAATTTGCAAGAAAGAGCAAAGGAAATCAAGGAACATTGAAGAGAAGATTTCGACCACTTCACCTCAATTAGGTAAGAAGTTTGTTTGTTTGATTTTATGGTTTAGTTAGATGATTTTAATGTTGAATTTGATGGGTTTTGGGTTAGATTGCATCAATTGATGCAAATTGATGAAAATGCCTAAATTACTTAGCTTATTTGAAGTTGTATGAAAGGGTTAGATGAATTAGTGTTAGTTTATATTAATTGATGTTAGAATATATCAATTGGAGGTTAATAGATAACTAATTGGTGGTTAATTTGATGTAGAACACAAGATTTGACAAAGTTGCCCTAATTGGTTCAATTGAAGAATTTGGGTTAAAAGCAATTTTTCAAAGTAATTGGAAGGCTTAGGTGAGTCTTATATGCATCAAATAACATGCCTAACATCTTAGATTGATTATTGGAATTCATATGAAAAAATGTCATTTTGGACGAATGGGTGATATTATTCATTGCCTATGTTTTTCTTTGATTTTTGCCTTGAATTCCTATGCCAATTTGACCCATTTTGTGTTGTTTAATCTTACTTATTTGATACCTATACTATTGTTGTCAATGTGCCTTGTTGTTGCTTAAAATGGGTAAGTCAAACTTGCACATAACCTAACCTATTGGCTTGCCAACTTGTGCCACCATGTGTTTGATTAAATGCCTAGTTGTTTTGCCTTTGGCCTATTGCTTTGTATTCCATAGGCCTACCATTTGAATGCCATTGTCTCCAGTGACATTGGCATGCCAATTGGCCTACCGTTTTCCTTTACCGAGCCAACTTTTGTTCCATGTCTTTGTTGATTACCAAACCACTTGTTGTTATTCATATGTCATATATTGCTATGCCACTAATTCTATTGATAACTGATTGATTGATATTGCGCTTATTGATATGGAGGATACCATTGTTGCATGATGATATCCATTGATATGGTGTTTCCTTATCTTGATCTTAATGTGGCTTGACAGAGCTACCGCTCCAACAGGATAGTGGAAAAATACTATCGGTGATGTGCACATTATATTATTAATGCCCTAGCTAGGAGGGGTTATGGTCGTGGCCATAAGACCTGATCAGTCTTATGCTCACTGATACGGATATTACTGGAGACTGTATATTCATATATAGTCCATACTGATTCTACTAGAGATTGTATGATTTCATATTGTCCATCCCTTTATCTGTCTTTCCATATGATACCGAGCCTATGACATATTCATTGACTATTCTGTCACCTGTTATTGATTATGTATATTGCTTATTTTGACCTATTAGCACTATTGTTCTATTTGTTACCTATATTTCATTGGTGATGCATATAGATTCACTGAGTATCTTATATACTCACCTTTTCTTTATTTACCCATTTTAAGAGAGGAGTAGATTGCAGAATCCTGTCGTCTATCATCCGAGGATTTCTGCTTGTTGTTATCTGATGTATATATTCTGAATTACGTATTTTGATGTTCATAATCTAGCTGCTCCATGGGATATGTATGGGATAGTTAGGATATGAACATTTATGTGTATGTGATGATATTATGAGATATGTGATGATCATATGGTATGATATAATGACTGTTACAGCCAATTGCACTAAATTACAGTAAGAATTACAGAATAACAGAATAAATGGTAACTAAGTAAAAATGGATAGTTTAATGATGTTTATAGATTATGCATGTGATACTGGGTTCTACGGGTGCCGATCGTCATTGGCAACTCCTGTATCTTACGACCATCGTGATTCGAAAATGGGTTGTGATAGAGGTGGTATCAGAGCTCTAGGTTATAAACAGTGGATTTTAGGTTATAGATAAATTGTACCTGAATTATATAGGAATAGTGATTAAGTACAGAATGGGGTAGAATTAAGTATACCATAGAGCATAGGATTTCCTTTGACTTCTTTTGCTGTTATCGTCTATTATATGTTATTATTTTGCTTTTCTATCATATTCTGAGATGTTTGACGTGAGAGACAGAGATACCCGTGAGGCAGAGGTAGCCTCCAATAAGTCTTTGGTGAGGGAGATTTCAGTTTCAAAGGGTCTGTCCAGATCCCGATGGACTACAGAGGATACAGAGAGGGACGATGACCCCTGGAGAGTTGAGATTATGAGGGGATTGATGGAGTTACGTAGAGATATGGCCGATTTGAGACGAGAGCGTCAGAATGTACCGCCACCACCAGTTCCAGCAGCAGTGCCTCCACCTGTGGCACTAGAGGCAGTTCCAGTGGCACCGGCTCCTATGTAGCCAGTAGGGGTTCCTAGGGAGCCTACTGTACAAGGCCGTAGAGTGATTAATGAGGGTCGTATATCGATGTTTAGCTTTCTAAAGCTAAACTTGTCTGAGTTCAGGGGCAATAGAGGTAGTGACCCTGTGGATTTATTGGAGGAGGTGGAGAAGGTAGTAAGGAGACTACCTTGTTATGAGTTGAGAGCTGTGGAGCTTATTGGGTTATTACTAAAGGGAAAGGTATGGACCTGGTTTTCTAGGAGGATGGAGCCCAGGTTATATTGTGAGCATCCACCCATATGGATGGAGTTTCGACAAGGGCTTATTGATGAGTTTATTACTAAGGGGGTGTAGGCCCGTAACCTAATTCGGTTTGAGCAGTTGGAGTAGGGGGATAGATCAATTGAGGAGTACGCAGAGGAGTTCATCAGGTTGAGTAGGTATGCTACTCACATTTTACCTACTAAGGTTGATTTGATCAGCAGATTTCGGAGGGGTTTACATGCTGCATTTCATAATGCATTATTGACTACTGAGTTTACTTCTCTGACGCCTGTTATTGATAAGGACACACAGATGGAAGAGAAGTATAAGGCAAAGAGGGCAAAGAGGGACCAGAAGAGGAAAGGAGGTCCAGGATCTCAGGTTAGGAGAAGGGAGAGCAGCTCCCAGCCTAGGCAGGCATAGTCAGTGCCACGGTTTGATCAGAGATCTATAGCTAGTAGTTAGAGGAGGAGAGTGCAGAGTAGGGGACTGCCAGTGGTTCAGTCAGCACCTGCCTATTCTCAGGGTTCTTCGAGACCAGTTGCACAGACACCCAGTATTCCTAGTTGTGGGTTTTGTGGACGAAGACATGAAGGGGAGTGTTGGAGACAAACTGATGCTTGTTTGAGATATGGCCAGCAGAGCCACTATGCTAACAGATGTCCATTGAGGGCTGAGCAGCAACCATCTGTTGTAGTCTCTCAGCCGATAGTATAGAGAAGTCATAATGTAGGTAGAGAGGCTTCAGGCAGAGGCAGAGGCAGAGGAGGATAGGCTCCTAGTGGTAGTCAGGTCCTAGTGGACAGAGGTCAGGGCAGAGTGTTTGCAGTCAATACCCAGGAGGACCAGAGATCAGACAATGTGGTCACAGGTACTATTATGATTCAAAATGAGATTGCAGATGTTTTATTTGATCCAGGTGGTACTCATTCCTTTGTGTCACCTCACTTTGTACCTAAATTGAATAAGGAAAAGAGATTGTTAGATGTGCCTTTGATGATTGCTACTCCTATGGGTAAGAGTGTTGGTGTGGATTTTTATTATCCTGACTGCGTGATTAAGATTGATGATAACATATTGCGTGTTGATCTGATTGAGTTGCCTGTGTTAGAGTTAGATGTAATTCTGGTTATGGATTGGCTTACGAGGCACCGAGCGGTTATTGATTGTTATTGGAAGAAGGTCAGGTTTCAGTCTGAGGGGCAGCCAGAGTTTGAGTTTCAGGGTGATATACGAGAGTTCATGATTAATCTGGTTTCTGCTATCCAGGCTAGGAGGATGATTGGGAAAGGTTGTTTAGTCTATTTAGCACATGTGATAGATGTGTAGAGGTCTTCTATAGATCTTGATCAGATACTGGTGGTTCGAGAGTTTCCTGATGTGTTTTCTGAGGAGTTACCAGCATTGCCTCCGGATAGGGAGATTGAGTTTGAGATTAAGGTGTATGTAGGCACTGATCCTATATCCATTTCTATATACAGAATGGCTCCAGTTGAACTGAAGGAATTAAAGGTGCAGTTACAGGAGTTATTGGATAGAGGGTTCATTAGACCGAGTAGTTCTCCTTGGGGTACACCAGTATTGTTTGTAAAGAAGAAAGATGGCTCTTTGAGGATGTGTATAGAATATAGGCAGCTGAATAAGATAACAGTAAAGAACAAGTATCCATTGCCTCAGATAGATGACTTGTTTGATCAGCTGCAGGGTGCTAGACATTTTTCAAAGATTGATCTGAGATCTGGGTATCACTAATTGAAGATTAAAAAGGGTGATATCCTAAGACTGCCATCAGGACCCGATATGGGCATTATGAGTTTTGGTGTTGCCATTCGGGTTAACCAATATACCAGCTGCTTTTATGGATTTGATGAACATGGTGTTCAGGTCATATTTGGATAAGTTTGTCATTGTATTCATTGATGACATACTTATCTATTATAGGAGTGAGAAGGAGCATATGGAGCATTTGAGGATTGTTTTGTAAACACTTTAAGAGCATCAATTATATGCTAAGCTATTTAAATGCCAGTTCTGGCTAACCGAAGTGTGTTTCCTTAGGCATGTGATATGCAAGGATGGTATTAAGGTTGATCCTCAGAAGATTGAAGCGATTGCTAATTGGCCTCAGCCTACCAAAGTTTCTGAGGTTTGCAGTTTTCTGGGTATGGCAGGGTATTACAGGAGGTTTGTGAAGGAATTCTCCAGGATTATAGCTCTATTGACTAGGCTGATATGAAAACAAGAGCGTTATTTATGGACTGATGAGTGTGATCTCAACTTTCAGACTTTGAACTATTGCCTCACCAGTTCTCCAGTATTGGCATTGCCATCAGAGGGGGAGAAATTCACGATATATTGTGATGCTTCTCAGATTGGATTGGGGTGTGTGCTAATGCAGAATGGTAGGGTGATTGCTTATGCTTCTCGTCAGTTAAAGAAGCATGAAGAAAATTATCCCACTCATGATTTGGAAATGGCGGCTGTGGTCTTTGCATTGAAGATTTGGAGACATTACTTGTATGGATCAAAATGTGAGATATATACTGATAATAAGAGTTTACAGTATATATTTCAGCAGAAGGATCTAAATCTTCGGCAGCACAGATGGGTGGAGCTACTTAAGGATTATGATTGTGAAATCCTTTATCACCAGGGTAAGGCCAATGTAGTGGCTGATGCACTGAGCAGGAAATCCATGGGCAGTCTAGCTCATATTGTGGTTGGCAGAAGACCTTTGATCTGAGAGATGAGGGAGTTGGCAGATATGGGAGTGGATTTGGATTTAGGATCCCAGGATCGTAACCAGGCTCTGATAGCCCAATTTCGAGTGAAGTCACTGTTACTTGATGATATTAAAGTGGCTCAAGATAGGGATCCTTATCTACTGAAGCTTAAGGCAGATGTGCAGAGTGGTAAGATGACAGAGTTTACAGTAGAGGATGGGGTACTGAAGTGTGGGAAGTGTATATGTGTACCGAATTTTGATGAGCTATGAGATTGGATTATGAGAGAAGCTCACAATTCAACATACAGTGTACATCCAGGGATTACCAAGATGTACCAAGATCTGAGAGATGTGTATTAGTGGCTCGGTATGAAGAGAAATGTGGCTCAGTTTGTGTCTAAATGCTTAGTCTGTCAGCAGGTTAAGTTTGAGCATCAGAAGCCATCAAGGTTGCTTCAGGAAATTGAGTTGCCAGAGTGAAAATGGGAGCAGGTTACTATGGATTTTGTAGTGGGTCTACCGAGGACTACCAGGGATTATGACTCCATATGGGTGATTATAGACCGTCTGACGAAATGTGCTCATTTTCTAGAGGTTAAGACCAGCTACACGACAGCTCAATATGCATAGTTGTATGTGGATAAGATTGTGCGACTTCATGGAGTTCCTTTGATGATTATCTCAGACAGAGGTACACAGTTCACTTCTCGATTTTGACAGAAATTTCAGAAGGCTATGGGTACCCAGTTATGGTTCAGTACTGCTTTCTATCCATAGACTGATGGGCAGTCGGAGAGGACAATCCAGACTTTAGAGGATATGCTTCGATTGTGTGTTCTGGATTTCAAAGGTAACTGGGATTACTATCTACCATTGATTAAGTTCTCTTATAATAACAGTTACCACTCTTCTATTGGTATGGCTCCATTTAAAGCACTATATGGTAGAAAATGTAGATCTTCAATGTGTTGGGTGGAGCCAGGGGAGAAGCAGGTTAAGGGGCCAGAGTTGATCAGGGAAACCATGGAAAAAGTGCCTATGATCAGGGATCGAATGAAGACTACCTTCAGTAAGCAGAAGAGTTATGCTGATCCGAAAAGAAAAGATGTATATTTTGCAGTTGGTGATCATGTCTTCCTTAAGGTCTCACCGATGAGGGGTATTATGAGATTTGGGAAGAGGCAAAAATTATCACCAAGATTTATAGGTCAATTAGGTAATGTGGCCTATAGATTGGCTCTTCCACCTAACATGAGCCACGTACATCCGATTTTCCACATCTCTATGCTGCGAAAGTATGTGTCTGATCCATCACATATATTGGAGGTTCAAGATGTGGATCTCAATGAGGACTTGTCGTATAAGGAGTATCCAGTGGAGATAGTTGATCGACAAGTCAGGCAGTTACGAAATAAGAAGATCCCGATGGTAAAAGTGATATGGAGAAACCAATCTATGAAGGAGTGCACTTAGGAGAGCGAGCAAGAGATGAGGAGCAGATATTCATTCATGTTCCAGCAGTGAGGTATGTATTTTATTGAAATTCGAGAACAAATTTATTTGTAGGGGGTAAAATATAATACCCTAGAAAATTATAACTTATATGCATGATATAGTTCTCAATATATAGTTCAAAAGTCTTGAAATGATGGGAAATAATTTTAGAGACATAATTAGAAAGCAAAATAATTACTTTTCCGAAAAGTGGCGGTGTCGGGAATACTGCCGAGAAATTAGCAATCCGGTTAACAGAAGAATTTCTGAATTTAACCAGGAGGTAAAAGATCATCATAATACATGTGTAATTTTGGTAAAAAGAAATAAGTAAAAAACATTTAGAAACACTGAAAAAGTAACCAAGGGCAAAATTATAAATAAATGGAACTTTAAGGTTAATAGTGAAATTTGGTCTGTCAGAGTTACAGAATGATTCTGAAATTATTTTTATAAATAAGTATAAATTAAAATAAGCTTATTGGCTTTCCACATTGAAATCCAAATCCTGACAGAATTGTCAGAATAAATTACAGAAGAAGTTGAGGTCAAAACCTAATTACTTAGAAGTTTAAGGACCAAAGTATAATTTATCATATGATTTTAGTATAAAAGCTTGCCTTAGAAAAAATTTTCCCATCTCCTTCCTTCTTCTCTTCTTTGGCCGAACCCTTCCTCCATTCTTCTTCCTCAAATTTCTTCACCTTTCCACTAAAATTCCCTAGAGAAATTGATAAAAAATTTACAAATCAACCTTGTCCTACCATTCTACATCATTAATTTGCAAGAAAGAGCAAAGGAAATCAAAGAACATTGAAGAGAAGATTTCGGCCACTTCACCTCAATTAGGTAAGAAGTTTGTTTGTTTGATTTTATGATTTAGTTAGATGATTTTAATGTTGAATTTGATGAGTTTTGGGTTAAATTGAATCAATTGATGAAAATTGATGAAAATGCCTAAATTACCTAGCTTGTTTGAAGTTGTATGAAAGGGTTATATGAATTAGTATTAGTTTATGTTAATTGATGTTAGAATATATCAATTGGAGGTTAATAGGTAACTAATTGATGGTTAATTTGATGTAGAACACAAGATTTGACAAAGTTTCCCTAATTGGCTCAATTGAAGAATTTAGGTGAAAAGTAATTTTTCAAAGCAATTGAAAGGCTTAGGTGAGTCTTATATGCATCCAATAACATGTCTAACATCTTAGATTGATTATTTGAATTCATATGAAAAAGTGTCATTTTGGCTGAATGGGTGATACTATTCATTGCCTATGTTTTTCTTTGATTTTTGTCGTAAATTCCTATGCCAATTTGACCCATTTTGTGTTGTTTAATCTTACTTATTTGATACCTATACTATTGTTGCCAATGGGCCTTGTTGTTGCTTGAAATTGGCAAGTCAAACTTGCACCATAACCTAACCTATTGGCTTGCCAACTTGTGCCCACCATGTGTTTGATTAAATGCTTAGTTATTTTGCCTTTGGCCTATTGTTTTGTATTCCATAGGCCTCCCATTTGAATGTCATTGTCGCCAGCAACATTAGCATACCAATTGGCCTACCGTTTTCCTTTGCCGAGCCAACTTTTGTTCCATATCTTTGTTGATTACCAAACCACTTGTTGTTGTTCATATGTCATCTATTGTTATGCCACTGATTCTATTGATAACTAATTGATTGATATTGAGCTTATTGATATGGAGGATACCATTATTGCATGATGGTATCCATTGATATGTTGTTTCCTTATATTAATCTTAATGTTGCTTGACAGAGCTATCGCTCCGATAGAGTAGTGGGAAAATACTGTCGGTGATGTGTACATTGTATTATTGGTGCCCTAACTATGAGGGGTTATGGTCCTGGCCATAAGACCTTATCAGTCTTATGCTTACTGATACGAATATTATTGGAGACTGTATGTTCGCATATAGTCCATACTGATTTTACTAGAGATTGTATAATTTCATACAGTTCATCCCTTTATCTGTCTTTTCATATGATACCGAGCCTATGACATGTTTATTGACTATTCTGTCACCTGTTATTGATTATGTATATTGCTTTTTTTGACCTATTGGCACTATTATTCCATTTGTTACCTATATTTCATTGGTGATGCATATAGATTCACTGAGTATCTTATATACTCACTTTTTCTTTGTTTATTCATTTCAGGAGAATAGTAGATTGCAAAATCATGTCGTCTGTCATCCGAGGATTTCTGCTTGTTGTTATCTAATGTATATATTTTGAATTCTGTATTTTGATGTTCATAATCTAGCTGTTCCATGAGGTATGTATGAGATAGTTAGGATATGTATGTGATGACATTATGAGATATGTGATGATCATATGGTATGATATAATGACTGTTACAATCAATTGCACTAAATTATAGTAAAAATTACAGAATGACAGAATAAATAGTAACTAAGTAAAAATGAATAGTTTAATGATGATTATAGATTATGCATGTAATATTAGATTCTACGGGTGCCGGTCACCATTGGCATCTCCCGCATTTTAGAATCATCGCGATCCGGAAACGGGTCGTGACAATTGGTTAATATGTTATTGATAAATATATAATATCCTTTAAGATTTATTATTTTATAATTATTGATATTATTATTTATTTCTTTTAAACCATGAATTTTTTAATAAATAGTTCCTTAAAATTTATTATTATGTTTTATTTATTTAATTACCTTACTTTTTAAAAATTTAATATAATTAACAAATAATAAAATTAAAATGTTACTAATTTCACAGTTTAACTAGTATCTTTTAATTATTTACAATACCTTGTCATAAAATTCAAAAATTTGCTTTGTAAAAATTATAATTATGATTTTAATAATTATGTCTCTTTTACCTATTTGAATTTTTTAAATTTAACAAATAATATATTAATAATTGTATTTTAATTATTATACAATAATTTATTATTACAAAATATTATTAATAAACATAATAAATTCAATTAAAACTAAAAAATATAAAAATTTAACAAATAAAAATATACAAATAAGACATAACAATTTTAATTAATTATGTTAAAAATTATAATTATTTTTTTCACAAATATCACAAATAAAATTTTCCAATTTTACCCTAAAATCACAATATATTTTACCAATTTCACCCTATTTTCTTTAAAATAAATTTTTCCTTCTTAAATTTCAATAAAATTCAATAAATTTCACAATTATATGGAAAAATAAAACATTAAAACTGACAGAAAAATAAAAATAAAAATAAAACAACCAATATGAATAAATTAAAATAAATAACAGCATAAATCAAATGAATAACACTAAAATAAAAAAAAATAATTATTAACAAATATTACAAAAAAAATAAAATACAGAAAATAACAAAATTAAAATACAGAATAATTATTAGTAAACAAAAATAAAAAATTTAAAATTTAAAAATAAATAAATAATTATTATTATTAACTCTAAAACAAAATCAAATAAATAAAAAAATATACAAAAAATGCAGAAAATAAACAATTCAGAAAAATACAGAAAATAAAAAATTCAAAATAAATAAAAATATAGAAAATCCAAAAAAATAGAAAAATAAACAAACAATCCAAACAACAAAATAAACCCAATGAACAATCCAAACAACAAAATAAACCAGATGAACAATCCAAATAATAAAATAAAAATATACATAAAGTAACAAAATTAATACAGAAAAATTAAGTTATAAAAATGTTGATGAAAAAGAACAGAGCGGCACCGGTGAGAAGCAAAGTCGGTGACAGACAGAGACAGTACCTGAGCGATGAGAGACAATATTGACATTGAGAAACTACCAAAAAACTAGCAAAACCCATCAAACCAGCATCCCAAATACCCATCAAAATAAACCAAATAACTAAAAATAATAAAAAATAAGTAAAAGTCCATTGACAATCAAGATGGTGTGAATTGGTTGTATTTAAAATTTTCAGAAAAAATAAAAATATTAATGGAGAGACAAGAGAGAAAATGCACAACAATTTATAGTGGTTCGACTAACTCTTTGCCTACTCTATTTCTCAATATCACATTTGAGATTTCACTATGTAGATTTTTTTATAGGAGCAAGATAAAAATCTGAGTGTTTTCTTATTAGACTCACATTTAACCCTTTAGAGTTATAAGAGATGAGAATAAGAAAATTCCCTTAACTTTTCCCAAACTCTCAAGTAATCAATTGAGTTATAATAACCTCAATAATTTTACAAAAATTAACTCTCAACAACCTTAGTAATTTTACAAACATTAACTCTCACTAATAATTTTACAAACATTAACTCTTACTGATTGTTTTTCAATTAACAAGTTTTATAAGCAATAAATATAAACGATTTGGTGCAAAAATTCAATAAATGTTTTTCAATGGTTGTTCTCTTTCATTTAAATTTCGTACTAACTAATATTTATACTCTTACTTCAAATAGAGTCGTTACTTATTTTTTCAACGACTAGTTTTTTGTCAGTATTTGGACATTTGCGCCAGCGACCCTTACATTTACTCTCGCGAATATCACCTTAACCTAGGAATTGAGACTTCCACATTCCCGCATGCGAATTTCCTTGGTAGCGGTTGTGATTCCATTTATAGCGCTTGCTACTTCAATAATTGCGTCCATGAATATTCTCCTGCTTGAGGCTCAAACTACTACCTCTTTTTAACTTTTTAGTAGCGGTCATAACTTTTTATTTGCGCTTGCGACTTTTATAGTAGCGTCCGTAATTTCTTCAATTCCTTAAAACCTAAATTTTATCTATCTTGCTTATAATCAAGCAAACAATATTAGTAATTAAATTAATTATTTGTAACCATTAAAATAAACATGTTAAGACTTAAACCTCTAATAATAAGCTTACCTAAAACAATACCAGTAGTGGACGCAGCAAAGAATGGAGCAGAGATTGAAAGAAAGAACGAGATTGAAAGAAAGAACAAGAAGAAAGAATCAGAAATATTCTAAGATTCAAGAATATATATATATATAATTTTTCGTCAGTAATTCATTTGTAAAACAAATAAAAATTATTTTTCTAAGTTTACAAACTAATTACCGAGGGAACTTAAAATGCCACGTGAAAAAGCACTCCATCGCAAGTTCGTTGGCAAATAAATGATGATGAAATTTTAGCATCCATTTTTCCATCAATAAATAATCAGTAATTTTAAGCGTATGAAATTTTTATTACTGTTTCCGACTGCTATTTTTTCGTCTACATTTATCGATAGCAATCCGTTGGCATATGATAGATAAATACATAATTTTTTATTATTAATTTTTCGTTGATAAATCGCATATTTCTTATAGTGAATCACTTTGTGATACTTAAACTTGAGATTGTCATATTATCATATGAGGAGTATCATGCTTCATTATTATCATCATGGATGACTAATGTGAGATTATTAAGCACATTAAGTTCCACATAGAGGTATATGGATAACCAATAAAGGACCGTTCTAAATATTACATTGATACTTAACTAGTAATAACTCATGACAATCCTTGGCCAAGATAGAAAGAAAAATTTACAAATAAGTTTCAAATTTTGCCTTAGAGTTAATAGCTAATTTTAATTGACTAATATAATTAGACTTTTATGTAATGGACACTAAATCCACACTCTATATCTAATTGGAATATACCATGGTAAACTGATAGAATTGAATGGAGTCAAACTAATCACAGAAATGTTATTGCAAATCAGTAAATAAATTTTATCAACATTTGGATAGTCATAATATTTTACTACTCCTTTTATCTAAAAAAAAATAGACACATTTTCGTTTTTTATCCGTCTAAAATTATAAGTTATTTTCCTTTAAAGGATAATTGATTATTAATATATTATTATTTAATATTTCTCTACATCATATTTTTAGCTATAAATAATTAATTAATTTTATTAGACTAAACAATACATATATGCTAAAATTAAATAAAATTTTATTAATAGTAAAATTCTATTGGAGATTTGAAAGCTAAATTTTTATAAATGGTAAGCTTAGAATTAAATGAAATTTTATTGATAATAAAACTTTATTGATTTGTAAAATTAGCATTACAAAATTAAATAATAATTATTTTTCAAGATAGTTATTTGTTAATATAAATGGAGAGTATTGGTAGAAAATATAAAATAAAAATTATTATTTTAATTAAATTAATCACTTTTTTAATCTATATGAACATAGAAATATTTATTTTTTTTTGGACGGAAATAGTAATTTTGATTTATAAATATGAATTAATTAATTAGTAGAATAATTGATAAATTAAATGAGTTTAATTAATTTATCCATTTTTAAATTTGATTAAGTATTTCAATTCATATTTATTGTCACCATATCGTTAACCTAATATGGTAGATATGAGAGATTTAAATAGAGGATTAAGTTGGATTTAATCGAAAAAATTTTGAAATTTTTATGGATTTAATTGTATAGCTAAAATTGATCTAGAGAAACTTGGATTGAGTAATACAACTTGATTACATTCAAAAACAAGTTTGTAAAAGTTAAGAGTGAATAAATTGTATAACTTATAAATTAAGGGACCAAGTTGAAATTTGAATGAAAACCAAGAATTAACCCATTTACTATATAAACGAGTCTTATTTGAGTACTCGCAAGGTTTCGAATAAAATAAGCTAGCACAACCAGGGATTGGTTACTAACGTTAATGGAGATGCCAGATTAAGGTGTTTGGTGTGGATTGGTTGGAGCCTGCCACCTTTCGGTTGGTGTAAAATTAACACAAATGGGTCTTTTAATGGGTGATCTGGAATGGCTGTTGCTGGAGGTTTGATAAGATCTCATACTGGAGCTTGGATGGAGTTTTGCTGCAGACTTAAGAGCATGCTCCATCACTATGGTGGACCTTTAGGGGGTATTTTTTTGGTTTTTCTCTAGCATGGAGAAAGGGATGTAGAGTCATACTCTGGAGTGTAGGTTGATATGATAACAAACAAAGAGGTAAGGGTGAACAGTTTGAGTAGTTTGGTCCAAAGAATAAGAATGTCCTTGAGAAAGAATTGGAGAGTACATATAAGCCAAGTCTACAAAAAGGCTAATTATAGTGGTGATTGATTAGCTCATTTCGAATCCATCTTTTGTGAATAAGTTATTTTAAATAACATCATCAAGATATCTCGAGTTTACTGTTTTATAACATTTGTGGAATTTCGTATTTAAAAATATATTTAATGTAATATTTTTGTTTTCTTCCTTTTTTTAAAAAAATAAAAAAATTAAACTAGCCCATGTCTTATAAAAATTCTCAATTCTCTCTCCTTGTTTACATGAAACAAAAAGAGATTTTTCCAACTTGTGTGAATTATACTGTCAGAGACTAAATATATAGACTACTTTTGATTTCCGACAGCAAAAATTTAAGAACAAAAATTTTAAAAGGTGATATTTCTTGTTTGTATTTTTAATCCAATAAATGACAGTGTAGATTCCCATAATTGGGAAACGTGAAATACACTGGTTTTTTGCTACCAGCAACCATGATTTTCTATTATTGGTATCAAAGCCTTTACTATTTGTTTATTGTGGTTTGTGTATTTGATTATATTTTTATTTCAATTTATAATTGATTATATGCTTGATTTGATAATTGGATTGATTAAAAATAGAAAAATTGAATTATTTTTAATTAATTTTGAATTATTTAAAATAATTTTATGAACAAAATTTTTTGTTGTCATTGTGAACTACAGCAAATGGTACAGGGTCACTACCCCCTGACCTAAAAAAAAAATCATGTATATACCCTTAATTTTCACATTAGCCCTCATAATCTTCAAATAAGCCCCTTTAACAATAAAAATATTGTTTTCCTTTTCTTTTCTTCCCTTGTTTTGCCAAAAGCCCATGCATGAAGTTGTTGTTTTAGCTAAAATAAACAGCTTTGCAGGTGCAAATTCGCACCATATACTGCAATTTTTGTTTCACTTAGTCTAAGTTATCTCTTCTTTTTTATTTGACTATTGTGCCTCTCCAAGAATCTATTATATGGCTTATTGTCGTCAAATCAATGATACTGCTTTCATTTTTTTCTTTTAAAAATAATTAATCTATCACTATATATATATATATACACACACACACATCAATACTTTCGAGTTTGAGCCCTTAAATTTCGGGTTCTAGTTTCATCCCTGTCATTGTTGGATTCGACACAAGGAAATAAAAAAAATTGTTTGGTGGAATCGACATGCACAATAATAGCCGTCATTATTGGGCAGACAATTACAGGTTGTTGCAACTTGCGCAGGCTATCCCATATGCGTAGGCACGACGACCAACACCTACCCTTACAGTCGCAGTATGCTACTACATGCTGTGGCATGGGCACCACGCACTAGGCTACAACCTAATTATGCTGGATCACAGGCCTGTTGCACAACAACGTTTAAGGTTGTTGTGCTGGGGCAGATAATGAGCGATAGCAGAAGAAGCTGTGGCCTGCATGCGCTGGTGTGGGCTCAATTACAATCCCAGTGAACAACCCTGCGTATTATCTAACATTTATTTGGAAGAAGATGAAATGGGCTAAGGGCCAATATGGAGAAAAATAGTCCCCGCTCAGATAAACCTACAGGCAATTGGGTTCCTATAATAAAGATATCATAATCACTTTTACCAGACTTACTAGGAAAGCTAAGTGCAGGTTTAGGAAGATGCTAGACATCCAATTGTAAAGTTGGTTTCTACTATTCCTAATTTAACTTAAGTTTAATATATAAAATTGCCCCAAATTTTGTACTCTTTTGCAATTATACATTACTTTTAGCTTTTAGATTATTTACCCTAATTTAAAAATTTAATTGCAATTCAACCCTAAAATTTAAATTAAAAAAAAAAAAGTGCACAATATTTTCTCTTAATTGGCATTTTAATGCAATAAAAAACTTATTTTTGAGGGATTCATCATCCATTTTTATTTTATAAAAAATAAAGGAATAATTATTATAAAATCTATGTGTTTTGTCATATTATACTAAAAGATTTCTATATTTTGATAATTATATTAAAAAATTAATATATTTTTATTCCGTTAAATTACAATATTCTTCCATCCATTTTTTATTCCTCTTTCGTTCATTTTTCATTCCTTTTTCGTCAATCATTAATATAAAGAGTTAAATTTTAAGTAAAATATTTTATTTATTACCTAAAATATAACTTGCCTTTCATCTTCTAAAGCCCATCTATTAAAACTCCTTTTTCTTTCTTTTTTATCTAATCCATTAAATTCAAAACTCCAAACACGTCATATATGTCTTTCCTCTGATTTTTATACCAAACCAACAAAATATCATAGAAATACATTCTCATCTCATCCATCAGTCGCCGCTCTAAATGGAGGCTAACTGACGACCCACCACCGAAAAACCATTAAATCTCCAAAAATAAAAGTGGTAGAGGAACTTTGTGTACTGACAAGAACTTTGAATATGAAAAAATGTTACCAAATAGCATGATAATGAAAAATTCTTTGCTAGAAATAAAATATTTCGAGACTAATTTCAGAATATTAAATAATTAGAGTAAATAATTGGAGTACTAGATGGAAAGGAACAAGTACCAAAGCAAAGATCTAGAAAGAGAGGGATAAATATAACGGTGGTGGCTGATGTGTTTGGGCATGATGGTGGCAGCAGCGTCGTAGTGATGATGGTGGTAAAGCAGATCCAAATTCTTTAACTGGGTTACTGTTAATGCAAACCTGACATAGTGAAATATTAATGGAAAATCAAAACACTATTACAATTCGTTGATTCTCGCACGAATACTGGAAAGTAACCTTCTATAACATGTTGATTTTATAAATACCAGGAAATAGGCATCAACTTCATGTTTTCTAGGAAAAATAAAACTGGAAGAAAAGTAGGGTTTTTATTATTCGCAAAGCTGTCTCTTACAAAGCAGAACACGCATATATATATACTAAAAGGAAAATAAAACCCTAATGGTCTTAACAAGCTTTGGCCCAAAATAACAAAATAAAACAGTTTGCAAAAAAAGGAAACGAATACGCATAAAACTTCAGGGGCTCCGTTCGGGCTTTAAACGGATGATTTTGGGGTCAAAACTAGATCGCGCTAAGTTCCCCAAACATTGTTCTAGATCTCTGAACGAGCTTCGAAACAAGTACTCATGGGCCTAGTGGCTCATCCTGTGCTGAAAGTTAAAGGCGACCTGCGCAAAAGGCCCTATCTTGCTTCTCCAAAAACTGTAAAGCCTGCTCCTCTATCTGCTGGCCCTCATCATTCCCCCCTGGATAGAAAAAATTCACTCTCGAATTGGCAGCTACCTTGTCATCAGATGAGTCACCATGAAAAGGAATCAAGTGCTTGACGTTAAACACATCGACGATGCGAATGTGACTAGGCAGCTTGAGTCGGTAGGCATTAGGATTAATCTTCTCGATAATCTCCACAGGACCAATCTTCTTAGCAGATAGCTTGTTGTAGTCCCCAACTGAGAAGCGCTCTTTGGTTAAAACGGCCTAGACAAAATCACCTACCTCAAACTCTATATATCGGCGCTTCTTATCTCCATGTAGCTTATACTAAGAATTAGCTGCATTGAAGTTGTCATAAACTCTCTTGTGGACCTCATGTAACTCATGCACAAAATCTGTAGCTTTCCCATGGAGCTTAGTGTTGCTGGGTAAAAGCATCAAATCCAGTGGTCCACGGGGCTGTGTAGAATAAACCACCTAAAATAGGTTGAATCCAGTACTACGATTCACAGCATTGTTATGAGCAAATTCTGTCTGGCATAGCTTTTGATCCCATCCTTTGATATGTTCTCCAACCAAACACCACAATAAATTTTCAAGGGATCTGTTGACAACCTCTGTCTGTCCATTGGTTTGAGGGTGATAAGCACTACTAAAATTGAGCTGTGTGTTGACCATCTTCCACAGACTACGCCAAAAATGGCTAAGGAACCGTGTATTCCTATCAGAAACAATAGTTGTAGGCAAGCCATGCAGACGATACACCTCTTAAAAGAACAATTGGACAATATGAATAGCATCTGTAGTCTTCTTGCATGGAATAAAATGAATCATTTTAGAAAAACGATCAACAACAACAAAGATGGAATCATTACCTCGCTAGGTTCGTGGCAATCCCAACACAAAATCCATGCTAATGTCAACCCACGGCTGTGAAGGGACTAGAAGTGGCATATATAATCCAGCATTGGTAGCAGCCCTTTTGGAAATTTGGCAGACCCTACATCTCTGCACATATTTCTCCACCTCCTTGCGAATGCTAAGCCAATAATAGAAAGCCTGAACCAATTACAATGTTCTGTCCCTACCAACATGCCCTTCCCCATGCAGTTCTTGAATAATTTGCAATCGCAAGCTACAGTCAGGAATACATAGTTGATTGCCCTTGAACAAAAATCCATCATGGATGAGAAAATCCGTTTTCTTTCCAGCCTGCACATCTTGTAAAATTGCAGAAAAATAAGGGTCAGTTTCAAGTACGTCACGGAAAGAGCCAAGGCCAGGAACTTGAACTCTCATGGACACCAGCAAATTGGTTCTGCGACTCAAGGCATCTGCAACCCGATTTGTGACCCCAGCCTTGTGCTTCACCACATAGGTAAACCGCTCCAAATATGCAACCCAGGGTGCATGTCTCAAAGACACCTTATCCTGCTTCTGTAAATGTCTTAAGGCATCATGATCAGTGTAGAGAACAAACTCTCTATGGAATAGGTAATGGCGCCAATGCTTCACAACTTGCACAACGGCATAAAACTCCACATCGTAACTGTTGTAATTCAGTTTAGTTCCAGACAATT
>CANXYC010328642.1:0-35397 GCA_948193065.1 Aleurites moluccanus | reverse complement strand
TATATATATATATATATATATATATATATATTTACAAAAATAAAAAAAAAATATATAAATAAATATTTTTGTCTGATCGGAAGCATAACGAATAATGAAATAAATATTTTTATTAATAAATGAATTAAGTTATTTTTATTGATAAACGGATTGAGTTTAAATTTTGGGAAGGTTATCCTAAATTTCACGTTGTCATCCCCAATTGTATTCTTATGCAAGCTCAAGTTCTTGCGACTTTTGTATCATATCAACGGCTAAGGAGAGAATGTCAATCATCTGTTTTTATGTGTTTTTTTCCTTCTTTCAGTTTACAATTACCCTAAAATTTACGTCCATTCCTAAATCTAATTAATTACGTTAGAAACTTAAAAAGTTGTTTTGGAGCATGACAGATTTGGGAAACCAATGATGGCTTTATAATTCATTCATGGCTCGACCTTAAAAATCGAGTGCCAGTTTGGATTGGTATTAATTGTGTTTGGCCTGGGTATTAACATTAACTTTAATGAACTAATATCACTCTATTATAGGTTCATTAACAGGCATGGTCCAATATAAGGCCTTATCAAGGCTAGCATGGTCCAATCATTACCCATGCGTCACATTTCTTTTAATATTTTAGCCATGAAATTTTTTATATTATATATTTGGCAAAACGCATCTCCAAGCATAATTTTTATTTTTTATTTTTTATTATTGAATCTATGTAATCTATTTTTTTAGATTAATCCTTTTAATTTTATTTATCGATATATTAAATTTTTTTTTATAAGAAAAGATGATAATGACTTATATATGCATTAAAAGCCTTTAATATATTTAAAAATATTAACTGGACACATGATTGTGACTAGAAAAATATAAAAAAAAATAAAAAAATATAAATTAATTTTAAAGCAATAAATGACACCATGTAAAGCCTTCTTCCCCTTACAAAACCTTTTTTTTTTATATAATTTTCTAATCTAACGATTTATAAATCAAGTTACTAATCCTCTAACCCCTTTACCTCCATAAAAAAATTCAAAATTTTAAAACAAACTCAAAATATTTTTTTTTTCTTTATTTTTTATAATTTTTTAATCTATTGATTCCAAAATCACATTCCTGATCTTCTAACCCTTTCACCTCCATAAAAGAATTCAGGATTTTAAAACAAAATCATAATGAAAACAAGCACAGATTGAAAAAGAAGTATGACTCACTTGAATTTGCAAACCAAAAATAAAGAAATTTCGCACAATCGTCGATGCAACTGAAGATCTAATCTTCATTGCCATCCATCATCCAATTGATCTTGACGATTTAATAAATCCGGACATTTAACAAGACATTAGGAACCACCTATTTACTTTTCTTATTCATATCACTCCATCCAATTCCTTTTTTCTCTTAACTGAACTTACGTTTTCTCTTAATAGATGAACTTGTCTTTGAGAATTTCAATTTCAAATCTTTCTTCAATATTGATTTGCCCAAGCTAGTTCATCTTTATGAGGCGAGTAGGAGGCCATATGGGTTGGTCTCTAAGGCACAGTTGGATTGTGGGTTCTCATTCACACACGCGGCTCCTATTTTCTAGAACTTCAAGCTTAATTATGGAGAAAGAGATTTTGTTGCTTTTGCGGCTTGAACTGGATTATAATCCTCAACCTCTCTCTCTTCATTTTCCATTCTTATTGATCTTGGCGATAAAAGTGGAGTTATCTAATCTCCGACCTATAATTGAGGGGACAATTTCAATTGTTGAATTTTACCTCCATCGAAAGCTCTTCCGTCAATAGAAAATTATCTTCTAATTCTGACCTAAAATCAAAAGTGAAATCATCTCCTTTGTTACTACTCTTACTTGCAGGTGATTTAGGTGCAGCAAGAATAATAAAGGGGAGAGTTTTGAGTCGAAATCTACTGGAGGTATGACCACTTCCACTTTAATCATCATTTAATTATATACTTATTCAAGTTTAGTTTGTTGAGTCAGAACGAGTTAATGTAATGTGAGTGAGCTAATGTAAGAAGGGAAGCATGATTGTGACATTGGGAAGAAAATTATTGGTGGCAGAGAGATTGGTAGCTGACTGAAATTCTCAAAAAATAGAATAGGAACAGAGCCGTTTTTATTTATATAACTTTTTTTCCATGTCATCAAAGAGAATTTCAGTTAGCCTCTAGATTTCTTTTAACGTGTGTGCAAGCTACTATCATTTGTCCCCATTTAGAAAAGATCCAATATGTTAAAAAATAAAAAATGAAGGGTTTAATCTATAAAAAATAAATTATAAGAGGGTCAATAATCAAAAATAAAAAAAAAATACAAAGATCTCGAGATACGTTTTATTTATATATTTTCCTCTAAAATTTTAAATATTAATATTATTCCTATACTTACATATATAGAGAGAGATATAACATGTGCGCATTATATTGTCCTGCTGACTAAATTTTTTAGATCCGCCATTGTTAGCTGGACTTGTTTTTTTAGAGAAATTTGATTTTGTGTATTTAATTAATTGTTTATTTAAAGTTGTTGAAATATATTTTGATACATATGTCCAACTATATAATGAGGTATAGTGAATGTTTGGTGTATTGAACAAATGATAACAACGTGCATTTTACATGGAGTATATTTATATCTAATATCTAATCTATATTACAAAATAAATATATTTATTATTAAATTATCGGTTAATCAGTTTAATAATTTATATATAATATGAAAAATTATTAGATAGAATATATATATATATATATATATATATATATATATATATATATATATATATATCAACATATTTATTTAAATCATATATAAATATTTTTATATAAATAGAAATAATATATTTCTTTGAACTTTATAATTTCATATATATTATATGAATATTTTTCAAGTTTTCATAAAACTTTCTTTTCCTTTATTTGTCAAACACATAAACGGATGCATGCTTGAGTAAGGGAGGGCAAATATATTCTCTTGAATTTTGAATTTTTTTGTAAATTTTTAATAAATTATATTTTAGTTCATAAAATTAACATAATTAACATTTTAGTTTTCTTTTTTTTAGAAATTCTCTAGTTAATTTATATATTTTTACTTTTTCAGTATAATTAATCATTCCATCAATTTTACTGTTAAAATTTTATAAAAATATTAAAATATATTTTATTTATATTTAAATTTTCATTTCAATCATAATCAAATATAAATTTTTCTACTATAATAATTTATATAAAATAAATTTTATAATTTAAATTTATAATTTTATTAAACTATAATATTAATACTAATTTATTGATTTAATTGCAAGTTTTAAATTTTATTTGAATAACAATAAAATTTTAATTAGAGAGAGAATTATTTATTTATATAAAATTAAAACTTTAATTTTAATTTTCAAGCTAATAATAATAAAAAAGTTTCCTTTGAATTTACAAGTAAATTAATAAAAGTTTTTAGGCTGATACTTAATAAATAAAGAGAAAAATAATAAATTATGAAAGAATTATTTTTAAAATAATATAATTTTATTTATTTTTTTATATTTTAATTTTTAATTTAATTTATATTTATTATATAAATAACAATGTTAAATCTTATTAATATAAAATGATTACGATTTTTAAGATTTTTGAATTCATCCGGATCCGACACATGTTAATGCATATGTGTTATGCGATCTCCAGTCTCAATGAATCTAAATATCCCCAAATAAAGTTCACGCATCTAAGCCACAATTATTTTATTTTCCAAAAAAAAAAAAAAAAATCATGTGGTGTTGAACACAGGAAAATCATACTTTGGTTAAAGTCTTCGGACTGCAGCCATTTGGCCAACCTCAAAAGACTTCGACCACTTCGAGTACACTTGTAAGTTCAGACATTTTCTATACACTGATAATTAAATTATAATTAGATAAATAAATAGTAAAATCATTATATAAATGTGAAAAGTAATTTTTTTTGATATACACATGAATATTAATATAATAAAATACAAATATAAAACCTAATAATTAAAAAAAAAAAGGCAAAAACATTCATATATTAATTAGAAGAGTCTCTATAAAATAAGTATATATGAAAATATACTTATTGACACTCAAAAATATATCAATTAATAATCAAAATAATTTATTTTATTAATAATTAATGTGTGATAAATAATATTTGAAATTTTGTACATCATAACACATTCAATGTTTAGTTTATCAATCATTAATTTATTATTTGTTTTATTGATATATAAAAATATATTATTTTCTTTGGCACATAAAAAATATTTTAAAGATATTAGAGATTAGAAATATAGAGTAATTGCATATGGCCACATGCAAAACAATACTGAACGTCTTTTCATTATGGAAGTGTTTGATGCTTGTTCCCAATAATTCAAATTGGGGTAGATATCTTATTATAGATAGATAACATGGGTATTTGGTAACCTAGTTAAAAATATCAAAATTAAAATTTATAAAAAATTATTAAATTTTTAAGATATAAATTAACTTTTTTATAAACAATAAATTAATATTTATTTTCAATAATATTTTTTAATAAAATTTTAATTTAATAATATGTTAATTACTATTTTTTTTTTTATAGAATAACTTAATATATTAAATTTTCCTGATATTTAAAAAATACATTAACTCTTCCAATACGAATGTTCAGTTATAGTAGCACATCATTTCATTTAATTTTATCGTTAGACAACTTTAAACTGGCCAACAAAAATTATAAAAAGATAAAAACGTTTCTACCATTTATTTTTAATTAATTATATTTTATTTTTTCTTTTAAAAAATATTTTTTAAGATTAAAAAATTTATTTTTATATTTTTTTTACAAATTTAAATTTTTTTAATACAAATAAAAATTTATTTTTCATATTTTTGACAAATTCGAAAATAAAAAGTAAAATTTTTTTAAAATTTTTTATTTTTTAAAAAATAAAATAAAAAAATATTTTCAAAAAAAAATTATTTATTTTATTTTTAAAGTTGTTAAAAAATATAAAAATATATTTTTTAACTCTAAAAAATTTTTTTAAAGTAAAAATATGATGTAATTAATTAAAAATAAAGAGGAATAACATTTCTTTCTTTTTACTATTCTTATTAACTATTTTAGGGTTAACTAATAATAAAATTGGACGGAACAGTTTACTAGTATATTGTGAAATTTATCATAAGAGAATTAGTATATTTTTGAAAAATTAGAAAGAATTAATGTATTGAGTTATTTTATAAGAGTAAAATCTCAATTAAATTGAGAAACATTATAATATTTGATACGAAATATTAAATTCTAAAAATATTTTTATAATTTTTCTTTTAATAATTTAAATTTATATTCGAGACTTTTCAATGTTGAATACGAGTTAACTAATTAACTGTTAATTTTAAGGTTAATTATTATTTTTTACTTATAAAATAACTCAATATAATAAGTCATTCCGATTTTTTAGAAATATCTTAATTCCCTTCTAACAAATGTCACAATATATTATTAAATTATTTCGTTTAATTTTTCTCTTAATTAATCATAAAATAGTCAACAAAAATAGTAAAAAAATAAAAATATCATTACTGTTTATTTTTAATTCATTATATTTTATTTTTACTTTAAAAAATATTTTTAAGATAAATTTTCATATTTTTTGATAAAATTGAAAATAAAAATATTTTTTAAAAAATATTTTACTTTTTATTTTTAAATTTATAAAATAAATTTTTTATTTGTATTAAAAAATTTCAGAAGTAATTTATTTTTAAATTATTTTTTAAAATAAAAAATAAAAATATATTTTTTTAAAAATATTTTTGTTTATTTTTTATTTTTAAATTGTCAAAAATATAAAAATAAATTTTTAACTCTAAAAATTATTTTTTAAAATAAAAATATAATATAATTAATTAAAAATTAAGAGTAATAATATTTATGTCTTTTTATTATTTTTATTAACTATTTTAAAATTAATTTACGGTAAAATTAAATGAAATAAATATTAGTATAATAAAAAATTCGTCAAAAAATAATTAATTTATTTTTAAAAAATAAAAAAATAATGTATTTAATATTTTATAGAAAAAATAGTAATTTATTTTTAATCTTATAATAAATTTCCGTACCCAACAATGAATTATGATTTTTATTCTTAACAGAGGGGAAAAAAAAAACTAAACGGTCAACATCACGTAAAACTCTCTCACAAGATTTTTGTTTGTATTTTCTCTCTTATTGGTTGGAGGAAGGATTCTCCATTGATCCCTACAAAATATCTTTCTTTATGACGTTAAATATAATCTGCTGTGCCTCCAGATATTTTCACACCCATCCTATCTATATGCTATCCGCTCGACTATACTATAATTTCGATACTCGCTCTTTCACAACTCCTTCTACCCTAATGTTAAAGGTATAACAATTGAATCGGTTTAATAAAATTAAATCGATTAAATTAAATTGAAATTAATAATTTTATAATTTATTTAATATAATTTAATTTAAAAAATAAAATAAATTAAAAATTTAATTAGATTTATAATTTGAATATTTTTTTAATTTTAAATCTAATCATATCAAAGTTTTATATATTTATATTATTTTTTACTATTATTAAAATTAAATATATTTAATTTTATCATATATATAATTATATTTTTTAATTTAATATTAATTTAAAATTAAAAAACTATCATCCAAGAAAAATAATTAAAAATAAATAAAAAATAATTTAATTTTTTAGAAAAATAAAAATTTTGAATGTGTTAATTTATGGAATAGATAAGTTTTGAGTCGTATAATATTAAATTATTTTTAATTTTTTTATTACTGATATTTTATAAGTATTTTTTCTTAAATTTATAATAAAATAATGACTATTTATAAAAAAATATTTAATTTAAAATCGATAAATCGAAAATATTTAAATTGAATCAAATCTAATCAAAATAGACGATTTGATTATAATAATAATTTAATTTAATTTGAAAAATTTTCAAACTGAAAATATTAATTTAATTTAATAACAATTTTTCAAATCGATCAAACTGAACTGATACCAACTTTTACTTATTCCAACTCTTTTATTTACCATATTCTTTTTTAAGGATAAATTAAAAATATCATTCGTAAAATAATAAAATATTTAAATTAAATTAAATCTAATTAAAATGGACGATTTGACTATAATAATGATTTAATTTGATATAAAAAAATTTCAAACTGAAAATATTAATTTAATTTAATAACTTTTCAAATTGATCAAACTGAATTGATACCAACCCCTATCTACTCCAACTCTTTTATTTACCATATTCTTTTTTAAGAATAAATTAAAAATATCATTCGTAAAATAAGAAAATTACTATAAAATATATTAAAATCATATTTAATATTTTTATTTCAAATTATATTTATAATAAATTTTTATATAGCTAATTCTAAAAATGTTAAATGATATATTTAATTTAGATTTTTTATTTTGCTAGATTTAAAACTATACCATGAATATATTATTCTAATATAATTTTTTTTTTAGCATTGGTGAAAGGGAAGTTGAATTTAAATTTATTATTTAATAAAACATATACTTACGGTTAAATTATATTTCTGTGTATTTTATTTTTAAATATAATATAATTTTTTTACATTAACCAATATTAAACAAATATTATTCAAGAAATACCTAATAAATATAATATATCTTCATGAAAAATTAATGAAATATTCTAAACTTGAGATAAAGAAATATTTTACAAAATTTTTCAGCGAAATGTTGGTCCTTAAGAACATCTTAAAGGATTTTATCTCTTCTTTGGTAGTGCTTTCAATTGTAATTCACATATAAAAAAGGAATTTTTCTTCAAAATGTGTTGCTAAATTTTTAGTAAAAAAAAAAAACATAAGAAGCCCTCTCAAATGAAATATTGTGTTGTAACCATGATTTCCAAATGTTTCCTCTGTATTAGCAGTTCTTTGGAATTCACTTTCATGTATTTCATTAGTTGTTATGAAATCATCTATTTGATAGAAAAAAAAATAATAATAATGGATGTTAAGGAACTTCCAGTCACCATTTTTTTTTTAGTTATTATTTATTAATTGACATTGATTCTAACTCTTATTATCAACATTCCTCTCAAATAACCCCAAATCTACAGCCAAATTTTACCAAGTTGTTGAAATTCTTCACCTATTTATTTTATAATTGCAATCAACTTCATTAGTTACAAATTACAACATCTATAATGAATTAATTATATTTTTAAAGTATAATAATTTATGTTACATTATCATTTTATTTTATACTTTTTTATTATATTTTTTTATAACAATTGATTATATTCTAAATTCACAGCAATAGATTATATTCTAAAAATATAATAATATGGATTCACAATAAAAAATAAATACAACTTAAAAAAAATTGTTGCCCAAAAAAATCCCATAAATATAATTTTCTCTCATTATTACAATTATAATAATAATAATAATAATAATAAGATGAAAAAGAATGAGATAAGCCCACGCGTTGAAATAACAGAGCGAGTACGAAACTTCCGATACTCTCACGTCAAAGACCGAAACAGTTGTTTAAAGGGAAAAGCCACCCCTACAGCGCATTCTATATTTTATTATATAAAGCCCCAAAACCCTCCAAACTAGTAACGTAAACGAAGCTCATCCATCAACCTTTTTCCGGTACCCTGAATACTGATTTTCCGGTGGAATGGACTCTCCTATAGCTAGCAACCAAACAGGGCCATGGACAAACGAGAAGCACCTCCACTTCATAAACTCAATGGAGGCCGCCTTTGTCCGGACAATGATCGAGAATAACGGTAACAGACACGATCTTTCCCTCCGTCTCGACCGTTACTTACCGGACAGCTCAGAATCAACCTTAGATTTGAAATCTCAGAGACGAAAAAAGCATGCCAAGTCAGGTATAATTTTTTTTTTATTATTAAAATATGCCCAGCCGGCGGTGGTGGGTACTGTTTAGCTATTATGTGCCCCCCACCGGTGCACATTAGCAGACGCCCGAATCCATTCTATAGGTTTTTTTTAAGGTCTTGTAAATTTTAATTAATTCATCTCGGTTGTGGTTTCTTTGGTGTAACTGGCCAATCTGTTTTAGTTAGCTCTTGTTTGGCTGCTTGCTTTTTTTGTTTCTTAAAAAAAAAATCGATGCTAAATGCAGAAAATGAGTTCAATTACTTGATTAAACATTGCATGAACGAAAGAAAATTAATAAGAATGATGAAATTAATTAACGTGGAAAATGCGTTTATAGAGTATTGACCAATCGTCCAAACACGGCACATAATGAGCATTAAAAATGTCGAATATGCCATTTTGAAGATATTTATTGTCATTCGTTGTGTTCTTTTATGCACTTTTTCATTATTTTTTTTTAAAGTTTATATTTAATTTAATACGATTATATAAATATAATATAATATTATGGGGTGTTTTGGCTATTAGATATTATTGGTCCAAGAACAAGAATTGACAGGAAAACAAGAAGATTATCATCTCGCCGCTTTGATCCATCACAAGATCAGGTGGGTGATAGGGATAGAGCTTTTTGGACCTATTGATCATCATCTTATGGGTCTTTAGACTACTGTTGTTGATCTTTTTATTAATATTAATATAATATATTAAACAAGTTATTTATGTGTACTTAGGTGGTCCCACAGCTGGAGAATAGAAATGGTGATAAAGATGAAAGAGACTCTCCTAATGCTGCAGCTGCACCGGTGGCACCTACCTATTGAGACATTTTCTTCACTTTAGTGCTTCTTTTCTTTTTTCTTTTAATAATTTTTTTTATCCCTTTAATTAGTTTACTATATAAGCTAAAATGATGTGGTGTAAATTCAGAGCCCAATGGTATGTGTTTGATTCGGATTTTTTTTTTTTTTTTTGTCTCTTTGTATATTTTTCTTTTTATTTTTATATTTTTTTGTTATGTATAAAAATGTTGATTATTAGAATATTTTGAAAAAATAAATAATACGGCGTATAATACAAATAATGAATTACATTTTGAAATTAAATTTTTTCAAAGAAAAAAAAAAATCAAGAGTTTCAAAATATCAAATATAGTAATTAATCTTGTGAATAATATATGTGTCAAATATTTTCACATTTTCATACATCTCTCATTCACTATTTCATTTGGATTTAACTACGTATATATGGATAGAAGCAATTTAGCTCATATATGAGATGGAGGTATATCATTTTCGTAGACTTGGTTTGTAATCTGAATTTAAAGGACATATCAGAAATTTATCGGGTTGTTTCTTTGATGCTTAAATAAGTGGACATAGAAATAAAACATGTGTAAAGAAAATTATATAAAAAGAAAAGGAAAGAGAGAGAATCTCCCAAAAAGGTTATTTCTTTTATCTTACACTTATTTATAGATGAAAAATAAAATTTTTATATACACGATGTATTTATATTATTAGTGTTTATTTTTATTCTTATCATATATAATCACTATTACTATTGCATTATTTTAGTATAGTTACTAACTATACCAATGTCACATTGTTTGATATTTTAGATTCAAATTATTAGAAGGTGCAATAATGTATTTTAAAAAATAATAAGAAAAGAAAGATATTTCGAGGGTGGAGGAAAGATTTTTGTTGATGTCCAAAGTCTTTGTGAATTTGTTTACAAACTTTACTTTTAATGGTAAACAGATGAGGAAGGAAGGAATAAAGGAGATAGAGACAGGAAACAAGGAGATAGATGTCATGATAGAATTGATGGGAACCTTATCTTGACGATAGAGTTGGTTGCTTGATCTTTTCATAAAATCTAATAATAAGAATAAATGAAGAATACATTCTTAACTTCTCAAGCCATTCTATTTTACCTTATTTTGACAATTCACTTTTATATATTGATTTTATGACATTGAATCTTTATATATTTATAAAATAAATATTAAATTCTTATTTAACACGAAGGTTAATTAATCGTTAACGTTAGAACATTGTATATTTTTAATATTAAAAAAAATAACTATAGAATAAAATGAATCTAAAATAAATTAAATAATTAAAAAATAAACACACCTATGTATAGGAATGTGGGTCACTGCATGGCAAAAGATTGATCTGTCTAATTACAGTAGCTTTGTAATTGATTGGTTAAACAAGTTTCTCAAGCTCTATGTTATTGGCTCATCTATGTATACATAAATTGATCTAATTTTTCCAATCATTGAGTGTATATATATATATATATATATATATATATATGAAAGTCATTGATTATATGAAGAGCTTAATTGTTAATTAATGGGTTGGTTGGAGCAATCATAACACAGATCGATGAGTGATTCTTACTCTTCAGAGAAACATAACGAATAATTGCAAACCAAGAAAAGAACTTGTATACGTACATATGCAGGTAATTATTATATAAAAACTTATAAACAAATCATATTAGCAAAGTAAATTAATTAATGTTACAGTTAGGCTAAATATTAATGTTTAATTGTTAGTGGGGTGTATTAATGAAACTGGAAACGCAAGGTGTGACAACTAGATTGTGTATTTATCATGTAGTACTATTCACGGTAACTTTTCATACAAAACTCTTTAATGCTGTTACTACATACGGATTTAAACATGAAATTTCCTAGCTAATAGCTAGCTTGAATGTTACCTGATCTGAATGAATTAGTAAGGATCGCAGTATTGCAGTTTTGAAGTCACATCGATCTGTAACGAAAGATTTTATATTTGAGTTTTCATAATTTTATTTTTTTTAGATTATTATCGATTAAAAAAAATGAATGAAAATTAATTTTATATTTTTTATAAGATAACCACATATCGTATATTAAAAAAAAATAAAAAACCAACTATTGAGGGTGTCTTGTGGCTTGCATGTCCCAAATAATTTGGTATGAACTACTATACACGAACACACAGTAAGTACACTGCATTTTTCCACCTTTTTTGTTGCAATCAAGCAAATTGGGTTAGATGAAACTAGCATCATAAAATATTAATGGCTTTAATCTAAATTTCTGAAGGTTGCAACTAAAGATAAAACCATTAATTAGTCATTTAACTTTTAACTCTATAATTTCTAAAACCTTCTATGTGATTATAAAATTATTAATTTAAACTTCAATAATAACAACTACTTTCTTTAAAAATAAAATAGCTAGGTTGGTGGGGGGAATCACATACAAATTAACTAATTAAAAACCCTTGCACTTGGGGACACGAATAAGACTAAGCAACAATTTGGTCACGTCGGTGGTTAAACATTATAGCTTATAACTAAACACATTTTTAACAATTCAGAAAGTAAAGTGCAAGTAAAAAAGGGAATGGGATAGGAATAGGATTAAGGGAGAATTAATAAAATAAAAGATTAGGAAATTTAACTAGGAACCATAATTATATATCTGAAGAGGGAAACAAAAATTAGAGACAGCAAGTCTATTAAAAAAGAAAATTTCAAAATCCATCAAACTGAATCAAATTCTATGATTTGTTTATAAATCAAATTAATTATTTTAATACATGAAGAGATTAGGAATTGATAGTAATGAAAATTTTCCCAAATGAAATGGTAAGACACATAATAAATTGTATTATTTGCCACGTAATCACTCAATAAAACCCATCCTTCTTGCGTCTCACTTTAAAAAAAATAAATATCATTAAGTAAAATAAAAATATGTAAAAAAAAATATTAACTTAACTAAAAATATATTTATTTTATCCACATAACTTAAATTTATATAAATATATTTTCAATTTAATTATAAACATATTCATTTTGTTCTACTAAATAATTTGCATGAGGCAGGGCCTACTGTTCATGTAAGTATTATTATTAAATTTTTTTTTTTGGGTATGCTCAGTACTTCGTTTATGAAATATTTTCAATAATATTTTTTATATTCCTGATTAAGTGATTGAGATTTCACTGATAATTATTAAAATTGGATGGAATTGATCAATAAAATAAAAAAAATGGAAATCGAATCAAGAATTAAGTTGATTGATTTCTTTTACTCGATCGAAAAATTAGATAAAAAATTAATAAATCGGTCAATTAATCAATAAATTAGTCAAATTAAATCGATTTTTTCGGTTCAGGAGAGTTATTATTATTATTATTATTTTAAATTTTTGATTAAAATGATATATTTTTGTCGAGAAAAATGATACTGTTTTGAGTTAAAAAACAATTAAGAGAATTTCATTTATTTCATTTTAATTTTATTCTACGCGAAAATCAACTCGACATCAAAATCTATCTGACGATAAAACCATAACTCTATTATATATTATACTATTACATGAATAAATATTTGAGCAAATGAATATTCATAATTTATTATATATATAATTTTTAACTTAATATAATTAGATTGACACCATAAAAAAATATGATTTTATATAAATTATTAATTTAATTTTAATTACATTATATTTATTTTCACTATATATAAAATAAATATTAAATTATATATATATATATACATACATATTAATTTTTTTTCAATTTAATCAATTTAATTTTAAATAAACTTTTAACTTTTTATCTTATCCATCCGATTTTAAAAATATTGATTTCACTTGAGGCGACGCTTATTGGTCATGTAAGCATTAGTTTGGGTTAGTCTAAAATCCCAGAGGCCCGGAGTCGTCTAAAAACCCTTACGAAACCACAGTGTGAGTCTCTGAAATCCCACTTCGCAATCTGTCTCTATAACTTCAATTCCTTCAACAATGCTGCAATTCTTTCAAATTTACAATAATCTAATCCTTCAAATTTTACTCTTTATCTCACTTGCTCTACTTCTCGTATTTCTCAAGATTCCCATCTTTTTCCTTCAAGGCCTCCACACTTATGTCCACCCAGAAAATCTTGGCCAGCAAAATGGTGTTAAAGCTGCTATTAGAAGACCTTCCACCTCCGATTCAGCTTCTGGCCTCGAGGGTTATCAGAATTTATCCTCTAAGACTAGTACTGAGTTTAAAAGGAGAACTAAATCCAAGGAAAAGTTCGAGTTCGATGAAAACAATGCCCAGATCTTTAGGATGAAGCTCGATGAAGCTCATCTTCAGTCTCGCCTCCATTTTGATGATTACTGGTATTCCTTTATTTACTCATCAGTTGCTCTTTCTTGTTTGTTGCTTCGTAAGTATTTGGATGCCGTTGAAGTTGATGGGATTTTGGCAAATGGGTCTTTAATTCCTTTGATTTTAGGATTTGCTGGTTTGTGCAAGGTATTTATATCGCTAGCAGGAGTATCGTTTGAGAAATCTGCGTCGAAGAGGTCAGAGAAACAATTGAGTTTGCTTTTTGGGATTCTAGGATTCCTTTTTGGGCTTATGATTTCTTCAGGAGTTGCTCATTCAGTCTTTGATTTTGATTTTGGTTCAATTGAGGGGTATGGAAGGTTTTTTATTGCAGTTTTAATGGGGTGCCTTGCTGGGTTTCTTTACATGCCTGCGGGCAAGAACGCACGAGCATTTTGGCTTGGAACAGATCAAATTCGGTCGAATTTGGCAATAATTTCCTGTGGATGGTTTGGAAGAATGATTCTGTATGCCAATTATATGTCAGTCTTTTTTACAGCATTGCTTTGGATTAATCCATTAGCTGATAGTCTTACCAACAACAGTGGTGATTATAGTAAAGGAACACATTCAAATTCAAGCAGTAGTATTGGAGATGCTGACAAGTTAACGGGGAATGTGGGTTTTACACCGTTTGACTTTAGAAAGTTTAGGCTTTGGTGCTTGTTACTCTCGGGGCTTGTCCAAATTATGGCTTTACGACCGAACTTGCAAATGTATTTGAATGAAGCATTGTTATCTTGGTACCAGCGGTTGCATGCTAGTAAGGTTCCAGATTTGGATTTCAGTAGAGCCAAGGTTTTTCTGCACAATCACTACTTATGTCTTGTAGTTTTGCAGTTTTTTGCACCACCAACCCTGGTACTTCTCTTCCTTGGCTTGTCTCAGATTGATGGTACTTCATTTAAGAATTTACAATTTTTATGCAGTTTACTTCCTTGTACTACTTTTATGAAAGAAGTGGCTTTGCTTATGGCCTGGTGGGTTATCTTTCTTTGGACAGTTTTTACTTCAACCAGCCTATTCTTGTACCGTCGTGGCATTTTGTTTATTTCTTGATTGACTTTTGATTTTTCTGGTGGCCTCCGATGCCATGGCTTCGACTTAAGTTTTTGTCTAATTATGAGTGGGGCATTTGTTTGTAATGGATTCTTACTTAAGTTAATTGATACAATCCAATACATGGAGATACAAAAACGACTGTTGGATGTCTTGTTGTTTACTTCCTCCATGCAGTTGGTTTTTGAAATGCAACAATGTTTGTTCTCAATCCATAACACTATTTGCAAGAAGGTTGTTTTATTTGAATCATAAAATTTTTAGTTTCACATCTGTCACTTTTAAGCCATGCCTAACTAAATTTGCAGTTGTGCATAAAAGTGAACTATGTCTTTATGTGTTTTACTTCCTTGCTTTCTTATCATCCTTGAGCTCTATTTGTCATTATCAGCAAAGTAAAATTTTTACTACTCTGCAGAGTTTTAGAGATGGCTGCTTCTAACTGTTTTAGAGTTCATTCTGGATTAGCATAGAAAATCAGCTTCCCCATATATCCCTCAGATAACTCTTTCAAAGTTTTTTATTGTGCTGCTGTTGGACATAGGAAAAACAACTTGTAGAAGTAATTGATCCATTGTAAATGCAACTTATAGAAGCACTTTTGTTTTGTCTAAGATTTTAGATAAGCTTTCTTAGATACTATACATGCCAACATTCCTAATGTGGGCTGAAATTGCTGTCCTTTTGTGAATCTTGTAATACTCTATGCATTTTTCATCGTGGAATTGCTTTTATTAACATCAATTGCTACTACTTTTCTCAGTGTTGACAATTGAAATTCAAATTTTTGTTTGTGACTGTACATAGAAGTATTTTCCTTTCAAGTGCTAATGGTAGATATTAGCGATTCTGCATTTTACTTCTGCTAATATGGAGTATACCAAGTTCATTACCTATTGAAATACCCTTCTGAGAACTTGCTAAGGCAAAATGCGTCTGAGTTTTTCTGTGATTACACTTTTGTTTTGAATCTGAGTACCTGCAATTATAGCAGTAGTGCAAAACTAGTTTAGTTTCATAACTAGACTGCTGTTAAAGGCCTATTAATTAGATGTTGCTGCCTAATCATATAATTCTTTAAAAGTTTGTTGTTATGCTGCTGTTAGGACGCTGGGAAAACAACTCATTAAAGCAATTGATCCATAGGAAATGCAGCTTATAGAAGAATTTTGTTTTGCCTGAGATTTTAGATAAGCTTTCTTAAACAGTGTGGTGTCATTGCCAACATTTCTAACATGCAAAATGTGCCTGGCAATTCTTCTGTGCTTATAAATTTGTTTCGACTCTGAGTACCTGCAATTATAGAATTACAGCAAAATAAGTTTAGTTTCACAACTAGATTGCTGTTAAAGGCCTATTAAAATTTAGATGTTTCTGTCCAAATATTCTCTTCCTGGGATGGCATTATTGTCCTTGCAACAATACGTATTGCTGGCATGTGCTACCATAGAATACACTGGTCATCACCTGTGTAATGTAGTAATAATATTCCACAGTTATCTATGAATGCATGATACAGCAAGGGAGATGACAAATTTGCTCTGCCTGATTTTGCTTCTCTTTTCAAAATATATATTTTATGTTATATCTGGTTTTTTACAAATATAAAAAGACCTTTTACCCTTATGAAATATATTACTTGTTACATAATATTAATATTTTTCTTAAATATTAGCAAATAATATTGCAAAATATTCCAATTACCATTCCTATAAAATGCAACATTGTTTTGCTCTATGGACATGCTGGAAATTAACGGCCTGTGAGTGCAGTATGATACTTGACATTATGTTTCAAACTTGCATTGACATTGCACCTATGCAATTTTCAGGTTTCTAAAAATTTTAACTAGCTGTTTCTTTTTGTTATTTAGTAAGGGTATGGAAAGATTTCTTCTTGAGTTGGATGAATAATTCCTACATTTTCCCAAGGCATGGCTTTAATCATTGCAATGGTAAATTGTTGTCATATGTTGCTACTTCCTAAGGAAGCTATACTTATTGTCAGGAATATGTGATCTGATTCGAGAATTTGGCAGAATACTAGAATCATTTTATGAACAGCACAAAATTTATGGTGTAGAGGCATAACGTGAAGAGAGTTTATATTGTAACTTGTGAGGTGATTTGGTATCCTTTGCATAGACCTGAAGGATCCCTTTACATTGTGTTTCTTCGACAATTGTCTTTCTATTTCTCTGTTGCACGTGGATAATTTTGTTATGTGACGAAATTACTCGCATCTTGGAAGCCTTCGGCTGGAGTTTTTTCCCTCCCCACGAGCATTAGTTTCATTTTCCATTTCCCATTATGTTTGGATGGGAAAAACAGAAAAAAAAAAGAAAAGAAGAGCATGCATCAGTTTGCCTTCGTTAGCGAAGGCTTATTTGTTAAGAAAGAAATACTCCCTAATCACCAACATGGATTCGAGTGTCTATTTCTAATTAGTACTTGGAACAAGCTGTTGAGTTTTCTACTACCTTCGAAAGTCGCAAGTGTACGAGCAGCATATTCCTGAGTAAGAATATAAATGCAAAGGCCCCAGTTACATAACTAGCAGCATGTAGCAAACGCATTGGTAAAAAGGAGGAAGAAACATGCATATAACATGGCATGAATGTGGGGTTATGGCTGTTGTTCGTATCCAGGACATTTTGGATTTGGTTTTGCTTGGGAAAGTGACTGCTCACAACATTACAAATGAAGGTCATTTTCCTCTTGTTGGATAAACATAAACACATTCTTTCTTTCTCTTCCTTTGATAGGATAAACAGATAAAAACAGCAGAATACGCATTATATATAATACATATATGGTCTTAAAAATTCCAATAACAAGGCATCTTTGGATCCTTTTATCAAGGGACCAAAGGAGTAATTTTGGATGAGAACAATTCTGATTCTCGAATTCACAATCTTCCCATTTTTGGCCTTTTTTGACACACAAGAATACAAATACAAATACTTCAGTTTCCAAAACATATAGTTTGGGTTTTCTGTAGCTTAAAAATCCAAGTATTAGCATAATAGATATTTATTTGGCCTTTGTACAAAGCTTTGTCCTTGTTGTCATTCACCCCCTTTGTTCTGTTCGTTGCTACGAGATAGTATAACCCACCAGTTACCAGTAAATGCTTGCAAAAAGCAACAAAAGTTCCTATGTTTACATCTCCAGAATCCAAAGTATCTTCAACAGTGAAAAGGGTCAGAAATACAACTGCCAAATTTCACTCCCTAAATTCAGTAGCAATCAGGCATTGGCTCAACGGTTCAATACCTGTGTCAAACTAAGAAAAACTGTTTTATGGAGGGAGAAAGACCTATTTCTATCGTGTAGTTAAATAATAGAAAAATGCATTGAATTATGGAATTATTGAACTTATATATTTTTTTTTCCATGAACCTAAATATAAATGATACATGTGCATTCAAGTTGTTGGCAAATAGTGATGGACTGCCAATCCACAGGCAAGTAAGAGGATTGAATTTATGGAAGCATTGGTTTATACTAGGAAATAAAATTCTTAGTTATGCCTAATAATGCCAGTACTTGGTACACATATGAACATCGAATGTGAAACAACAGATTGTCAGCAGGCCACACTCCTGTCAATAAGGCCCATATCTTTTTGTTTTTGTTTTTTTTTCTCAAATCTTCTGTGATACTTCATAAAAAAACTGGGGGAAAAAGTTGTTTCTAACAATGTTTCACACTAGTTAACATGTAGGGATGGCAATGGGGTGGAAAATTTCCGTTCTCTGCGGGGATTTGCCCCGAACGGGGTGGGAATTCTCCGATTTGTCTTCCCATGGGGACGGGGATGAGGAATATTTTGTCCCCGTTAGCGGGGACGGGGAATGTATTCCCCACCCCATGGGGATCCCCATCCCCGTCCCCGTGAAGATCCGTTATTATACTTGGTTAATTATTATATTTATTTAATTATTCCTTATATAAAATTATATTAATTAATAACATATATATATATATATATATATAAGGAATAATTTGTTCAATAAATAATTTTTATGAGATTGTTGGAGTCTATTGAAAGTATTTATTAAATTAAATTTGTTCAAGTATTCATAATTTAATATATGTTGAATTTTTAATGTTTTATTAAAAAATATTACTGAATATTTTTTATGTATTAAAATATTTATATTTTAATTATGTTTGGTTGATATTTTGTGTGTTTGAATTTATTAATATTTTATAAATAAATATTTTTATATTTTTAGCTATTATTTATGAATTTTATAAATATAAATAAATTTAGTAATATAAAATTTAAGCGCGAAACGGGGATCCCACAGGGATAGAGATGAGAATTAAATTATCTCCGTATGTGAAACGGAGACGGGGATGGAGATTCCCCGCTAAAGTGGGGATGGGGATGGGGATGGTTCCTCTCTCCCGCCCTGCCCCATTGCCATCCCCGTTAACATGATAATAAAAAAACCAATCCCTAAATTATAATATTCAACACTCTTTTTTAGGGAAAACACTATTACACGCTTCGTAAGAATTTTGTAAGTTGCCAAGACACTTTTACTGGAGCTTTTCACCCAACTGACTTTAACATTAAGGTGACTAATATTTAACGGTTTGTAACATTTATTAACTATTATTAATAATTATTAATTTGTAACCGATAATTATTAGACTAATAGTTGATAATTGTTATTTAATAATTAATTATTATTAGTATTTAATAAATATTATTTAATAATTATTAGTTAATAATTGATTATTATAAATATTTGATAAATTTATTATTAGATCTTAATTGTTAATATGTTTAATAATTATTAATAATAATTATTAATAGTTAATTTTTATTTAAATATTATTTTTAAAATAATAATTTAATTTTTTTATTTAATAAATAAAAATTATTTTAAAAAATTTAAAATTATAATTTTTATAAATATATTTATTTATCTAACAGTTACAAACTATCACTAATCACCAAACCATAAACAAATTTAATATCTCTGTTAAAAACTAAAAAATTAATAATTACAAACAATAAATAAGAGATAGTGTTAGATTAATCATTTCACTAACTTAATTCTAATATAATTACTTTACATTAAAATTTCAATAATAATATTTTTAATGATGTTCCTTTTTTTTTAATTATTATCATTCATGTATATAACATTTTAAAAAATCTTAATTATCTAAAATCTTTTAGAAAGAGAAAATACTAACTTATGAATTTTAATAGCTTATAAATTATTTATCAAAAAAATAGCTTATAAATTAAATTAATAATATTATAAAAAAAATATTTTATTCGATATATTAACTAAATTTTGTTTACTATTATTTATTATTTTTCCCACTCCAACTTATTTCTTACCTTGCTTTTGACACGTATTTTAAAAAATATTAAAAAAATCGTAAAAATAAATAATAAAAAACCTTAGAAAGGGGAAGTTTCTCGAAGAGACGTAATGTAGCTTCTCGTCTTTTCCTCATTTTCTCTTCTCACCATTCTTCCTTTGTTTTCTTTGTTACCATTTCTTCTCCCTCTTCTGTTCCACTTCCCCGCCTTTAAATTCCCTTACTTCAAGGAACCTTCTAGAATTACCATTTCATACAACTTGCTTTCTCTCCAATTCTCTGATTTCTTCGATAATTCTTCCCAACTTTCTCTACCTATAAATTATATCTTTTTTTGTAACCGACGGCGATGGTGCCGCCGCCGGGTGAGCCGATTGGAGAAGCGACGGCCGGAGAATCACAGAGATCTTTACCGACACCGTTTTTGACCAAAACGTATCAACTTGTGGATGATCCCACAATAGACGATGTGATTTCGTGGAACGACGATGGATCTACCTTCATCGTTTGGAATCCTACGGTTTTCGCTAGAGATTTGCTACCAAAGTACTTCAAGCATAATAATTTTTCCAGCTTCGTTCGTCAATTAAATACTTATGTAAGTCTCAAATCCAAGTTTAAATTTGATAACTTCTGTTTCTTTCTTTTTTTCAAAGTTCTTATTGTACTCCATCATGTTTGTTTTGCAGGGATTTAGAAAGGTGGTACCTGATCGATGGGAATTCTCCAACGAGTGCTTCCGAAGAGGTGAGAAAAGGTTGTTATTGGATATACAGAGAAGGAAAATTTCAACGCAAGCGGCAGCAGCACCGCTAACGCCGGTGATTGTAGCAGCTGCAGCAGCAATTCCAACGGCGAAGCCTGTAATATCTCAGTCAAATTCCGGAGAAGAACAAGTAATTTCAACTAACTCTTCGCCATCAAGAGTAGCACAAGCCAGTGGACCAAAGGCAGACCTTTTGGACGAGAACGAGAGATTGAGGAAAGAGAATGTGCAGCTCACAAAAAAATTGGCGGAAATGAAGAATCTCTGCAGCAATATTTTTAGTCTGCTGTCAAATTACACGAGCACTCAATCGGAGGGTGGTTTTCATCCATCGGAAGGTGGAGGTTTGCCGGCGGTGAAGCCACTGGATTTCCTGCCGGTGAAGCAGTTTTCAGGTGAGGAGGAGACGCGTGCACGGCTTTTTGGCGTTGCTATTGGCGTGAAGAGGGGAAGGGAAGGGGATGATACGCAGTTGCAATTGCAGCAACCAGGAGCAAATGCAGTGAAGGCTGAGCCGCTCGATTGTCAGAATGGCACTATGAATGGTGATGGTCAAAACTCAACCTGGCTTAAAACAACGACAGAGAGATAATCGATATAGAATTAGGATCAAGATTTTTTTTTTTTTTTTTTAAAGTAAAACAGGCAATTTTAGAAGACTAGGCGATGATGATGATCGTTAGTGTTAGCGTAACCCTGGATCAGAAAGGTCACGTGCTTTGTGAACCTTTGGGACCGACTTGAAGAAGCTTCTTAGACTTTTCTTTTTCGTTTTGTTAGTATAGCATTTATCATTGTTCTAGAGAGCGTGGAATCTAAAAAGTTGATTCGCGATAACAATTAAGGGGACGAAACGTGTGTGTGATAACCTGTTAGGTTTGAGAAAAATCAACACCACACTAGTGTTCCATTAAAGCTTTACAGAACTAGCTTTCTTTCCCTTGTTGCGACAATTTTAAGTGAAGGGTAAGGTCGCAACTTCGAATTTATCGTCAGAGATTTTGCCTACTTGATGGCAAAGTTGAAAGATTTATCTGGTACAAAAGTAATGGGAATTCAATGACTGAATGAAAATAAAAAAAAAAAAAAAAATGGATTGTATTTTTATGTTATAATTTTAATTTAATGCATGGAATGAAAATTTATTACTAATTAATATTTTCCCACAAATAAAACGCTTTTGTGGGTACTACTTTGGGTGGGACACCTATAACAGCGTTTGTTTTTACCTTCATGTAATTTAATGTTGTTAAAAGGATCCAGCGGTGCCAGGAAAAGAGTTTCATACGAGAAAAATAGAAGGCCAAAGAAATATAGATAAATTAATTTCTGAAAATCTTCCTTTTTATTTACTAATAAAATTCTCCCTATTTTTTTTTTTTATATGTCGATTTAGAAATTCATTCATTTTTATTTAATTATTATTTTAAATTTTTAAAATAATATTTTTATTTTTTTTTAATTTTATTCTTATAATATTTAATTAAAATATAATAATTTAATTTAAAATAAGATTAATAATATAAAGTTAAATAAATTATTTTAAATTTAATTAATAAGTATTTTAATATATATGTAAAATCTTAAAAGATAGATAAAAAAATAATAAAAAAAATATATAACAAAAATACGAGTGCGATATTTCTAATTAGAGAAATTGAGTTTATTAGTTTATAATTTAATATATTTGCTTTTCTGTTAACTTCAAAAATTACCTTTTATAATTTACTAAATAAAATCTTAGACAATTATTTTCAGGGATTAAAAGAGGATTTGAAATGAAGGGGATAATTTGCTACTAAAAGATTTTTATATACTTCATCTAACTTGAATAAATTAGATACCTGAGCATATTTAATAACTATATCTATGAAACTTTGATCCTTTGTACCTCTAGAAGAAAATTTGTAGCTATATTCTAAAAAAGTAAATAATAGGCTATAGCTGAAAAAAAAAATTAACAAAGTGAAAAGGAATCCAAAAAATAATAATAATAAATTTGAAATTTGATCTTAATAATAATAACATATATATTTAATTAAAAAAATGATAAAATAAATTAAAAAATAAAAATTACTCACCTCACACAGATAAACTTGCTACTTATATGAATTTACTTACTTTTTTATTCTCTTTGCAATGATTGAAAACATTAAAAAAAATATTATTTGTCCTAAAAACTTAAATAAGTTAAAACAATAAAGTAAAAAAGACTCAAATATTTCTTTTTTTTTTTACACAAATTAAATGACAAGAGAGAAAGTATTACCTAAATTGATAGTGCAATATTCATTTTTATATGTTTTAAAATATAATTCACTTCTCATTTTTAAATGTAAATTTATAAGAAGATTTCTATATTATTTTTTATGAGTTGTATCGATTATTCATGTAATATATATATGTTTTCATTAAAGAGTAATAATATTTTAGAAAAATCAATATAATATCAACTGATTTTAATTATATATATATAAGTAAAATGGATTATTAATTTAAACGGATGAAGTAATTTTTAAGAGGGAGGGAAGGGGCAATTTTTATATTTAATATATTATAATGCTAGATTTTTTTATTCAAAAATTGCACTCCTTATTGAATGAGTATTTTCATCCTTGATTATTTCTTTCCTAATTTTTCAAATTAAACTTTATATAAAGAAATATTTATTATTTTAGAATAGAAATATTTAATCTTAAAATTTATTTTTATTATTTTTATCTTGATTTTGATTTTAAAACAATTATGTATAATTAAAATCCATATAAACAAAAAATCACACTGATTAATTTGTAATTTTATTTTTTAAAATGATTAATCTATAAATTTATTAAATGATAATACCAATAGTCTTATCAAAATTATTAATTAAAAAATATTTCATATTTCATATGATTCAAGTATATATATATAAAGCATGAAGAATTCACTCCATATGAGTAAAGATTATTGATTTTTCAATAATATTACAAAAATAATATTTTAAAAATTAAGAAAAAAGACAAATTTTCGATCAACATTTGCATGCTACAATATATTCATGCTTATGAAAATATTTCAAGAATAATCAAATTTATTTTTCTCTAAAAGATAAAAATATTTCTATACATGAAAAAATAGTTAAGAGAAGAAAAGTATTCATAATAACTAATATCTACGAAGTATAAAAAGCAATATATTAGAAAGTGGCCGCAGGGTAGAAAACAGAAGCAAGCGAAGCTTTTCACATGTATTGCTTTTGAGCTTTTCGGTTTCCATTTCAAACGGATTAGGTTTTTCCGTCTAATAAAGGCATCGTTTTCGTTGGGTATCACAATTCGTCTAAGGATTTAACTCATTTTCTTGCTTTAGCCGTCTCTGGAATTTTTTTAGAATAAAAAATTAGGCTTGTACTCTTTTTCTAGATTGGTCTTTCTACAAATCTCTTTCTTGACTTTGCCTGTGTGATTGAGAGAGAGAGAGAGAGCCCAAAAGTTTTGAATATTATCTTTTTCTTCTGTCTTTATTATTTTTTTATCAGATGATATCTTTTATGTCATTGTTTATTTTTTATTTTATTTATGCGTTAAATTATTAATAAAAAAATAATAAATATTAAAAATAATAATATTTATAAAGAAAATTTTTAAATATATTTAAAATGGTTATGAAATATTAATTTTAAATGATTTTTTGATTGTTCGAGTGATTAATTTAAAAAGTTATTTTAAAATTTTAAAATATAATAAATTTAAATTAAATATGATAATTTTTTTAAAATAACTTTTTCAATACTCTATTTTTAAAATAAAATTTTTATCAAAAAAATTATGAGATAAAAAATAAAATATACACAGATAAATGATTTCAACTTCACCTTTGGGCGTGAGAAAAGTGGGGTATACTAGTTGAAAATGTTCAATTAGTTATTTATATTTGGGCTTGTCTTTTGTTTTAGCTTTTTCATTAGGCCTGGCTAGCTTGCTGTGGGCCTGTGGAAAAATTGAAGATTAAGAAAAAGGACGTAATATTATGTTTCTTGTTGGTTATATCAGAAGTTTAAATGTCTCAAAATTTAAGGTACCAACTATCAACCACTACCGTAGATTTAAAGCCACCCTCTGCAACTGCAACAAGCCAACACTAGTGTCCAAATCCATCCTCAGGCCCTCTGGTTCACACTCCATTACATTGCAACAGAACTAACCAGACCAAAAATACTACTATATATAGCATATGGACAGCACCCACCCTTCCTACTTTCCTAGTTCCTACGCCTTTCTTGCCAATTTAATACCCACTTTGGCAAAGAAAATGACTGAACTAATGAACATTATTATATTATTATAAGTTCAGATAAAGTTTTAACCACCTAATTTTTCAAAATCATTCTATCACACAATTCTTGGAAGCTCTTTTGGCAAAAAGCAGTTGATTATTAAATGACCAATTCATAAAAAATATGCTTTTACTACTAATAGTAGACCTTCCTTTGAAGAAAAGGTTTTATTACAAACAACTACGGAAAATGGATCCCACAATACTTGTAAGCAAGGCAGTCATAACCCATAAGTTCTCTTTTACATTAAGAACAAAATATGAAACTCTAAACACTGTTAATCAGATCAGATTATATTAGATTAGCAAACAGAAAAACTTGCAACTTAAGATTTCAGCGTTGCTTCTAAATGCTTTACTGGGTTATTACAACAATAATTAGCAAGCCTTTTATGCTCATTAACATGAACTCTACTCATCTTTAATCCCTTTCAGTAACTTCAACACTTCAAGCATTGTAGGCCTGTCAGCAGGATTATCACAAAGGCAATTAGAAGCAATTTTCAGTACTCGAAGCATCATCTGCTTCGAATCTGCAATGAGAACAGTTGGATCAAGAACATCATAAGCCTGCCCTTTCTTAATCTTCTGGAAAACCCATCCAATCAAATTCCCCCCTTCAACCTCTTTGAAATCTGGTCCTGTCGGTTCTTTCCCAGTCACCAATTCAAGCAGAATTACACCAAAACTGTACACATCTCCTCTTGTGGTGGACCTCCCACTCTGTCCATACTCTGGTGGAATGTAGCCAAATGTTCCTGCAATATCAGTGCTAACATGAGTCTCACAAGCACTGATCAATCTGGCTAGTCCAAAGTCAGCAATTTTTGGCTCAAAATCTTCATTAAGTAAGATATTGCTGGCCTTGATATCCCTATGGATAATGTGAGGGATAAATCCATGGTGAAGAAAAGCAAGCCCACGTGCAGCACCAATGGCAATTTTGAAGCGTTTTGCCCAATCAAGGATTTCAAGAGCCCCCGTCCTATTTCTTAACCAAAGATCTAAACTCCCATTCACCATATATTCATAAACGAGAAGCTTTTCCTCACTGAAAGAGCAGTATCCAAGCAATGGCACTAGATTCTGATGCTTTACCTTACCCAAGGTTTCCATTTCAGCAATAAATTCTCGGTTACCCTGTGTTTTGGCTTGGCTTAACTTCTTAACTGCAACTGTTTTTCCATCAGGTAGTGTTGCCCTGTATACCGTCCCAAAGCCTCCATCTCCAATGATGTTTGTCTTGCAAAAATTATTGGTAGCTTCAAGAATATCAACTAATGTTATTTTCAGAAGGGGCTGCTCAAACATAGCTATATTGATGCTCAAAGGTTCCTTGGATCTGCTGCTACTTAAGAAATAAAGATTTTGATCGATAAAACTGTTTAATTTCCTTTCTTCAATTTCCTCTGGATCCCCCAGTCTACTGCCTCCAGTAATCCATCTTCTCAGAGCAAAGACTATAGTAAGAATGATAATCATGCATCCAACAGCAACCCCTGCAAGTCCCCAGGCATTTAGCAAAGATGATCTGTCAAAGCTTCTGATCCTACAATCTGAACCTATAATTTTCCCACACAGATTTTTGTTGCCAGCAACTGAAATTTTTGTCATGCTTAGGCAAATACCACTTCTAGGTACAGGCCCTTCCAAACTGTTTTCCGCCAAATTCAAGTAGAACAAATTAACCAGGGTACATATTTTCTCTGGAATCTGCCCAGATAACCTATTCCCTGAAACATCAAAGTATTCAAGTTGCATTAGGTTCCCAAGCTCCAAAGGAATCTCTCCTGTAAACTTATTTCCATGAAGATCCAAGTATGTCAAGTATGAAAGATTTCCCAATGATTGTGGCAAGTCTCCATCAAAGAAATTATTACTCAAATTCATAGTTTCTATCCTCCATGCCATGGAATTGTACAAGAGGTCATCTATAGGCCCAGAAAGCTTGTTCTGTTGAACATAAAGCCCCACAAGATTCAGCATTTGAGATAGAGATGAAGGAAGCTGACCATTAAGCTCATTATTGCTTAAATCCAAGTGGGTAAGCTCTTTCAAGTTGCCAAAACTAAGAGGAACTGATCCATATAACTTATTACCTGTGAGGTTAAGCTTCACTAAACTGCCCAAACGACCTAAGCTTTCAGGGATGGTACCTGAGAGCTGATTATTACCCAAATATAAACCCTGAAGCTTAGAAGAGTGACCAAATTCTGGCGGAATAAAACCACACAACAAATTGCCGGATAAATCCAAGGTTGTAAGATTTGTTAACCTGGAAAGTGATCCTGGAATTTCACCAGAAAGCATGTTATTGTTAATTAGTAGATCAACCACGACTACAAGATTCCCCAATTCCTCAGGTATCGACCCGGACAACATATTATATGACAAATCAAACACACCATGGTGTTGAATAAAGCTCAAGTCAGGTATATTAACCTCACGAAAATACAAAGAAGGCTTTGAAGGAATGGACCCAGATAAATTATTGTGAGAAAGAACTAAGCATTGCAGTTGAACCAAATCTGCAAGTTTATCCGGAATTGACCCACTGAGCCTGTTATTTCCCAGGTCCAAAGTGGTTAGCGCAATGCAATCTCCAAGCTCAATTGGAATATTCCCTTCCAGCAGATTGGAGTTCAAGTTGAGAACAGAAAGAGCAGTGAGATTGCCAATCTCCTTGGGGATTGTACCCTTCAACTGATTGCTGCTAAGCACCAGCCTCTCCAATTCAACTGCATTACCAATCTCTATAGGCAGAGAGCCCTCCAAAAGATTATTTGCAGCAGAGAATTCCATCAAGCTGATGGAGCTCCAAAGACTAACAGGTATTGCTCCAGTGAAATTGTTGGAATCAAGGTCAAGAACCATCAAAGGAAGCTCAGCCAAGTATTCTGGTATTGAGCCATTAAGCTGATTATCAACCAAAACTACCTGGGTCAAGTTAGTACACTTCAAGAACACGTCCTCAATAGAACCAGAGAAGAAGTTCCCATCAAGATCAATCTCCAAAAGTGACACCGCATTACAGAGCTCTCTCGGTATCTTCCCAGTCAACAGGTTGTTGCTTAAACTGACGTGCTTCAATGTCGAACAATTCCCAATTTCAGGCGGTATTCTCCCCCCAAACCCATTACTCGAAAGCAAAAGCGACTCCATGTGATTCCATTTGCCAAGCCAGGGCGGCAATGGCCCAGAAAGCTGATTCTTCTCAGCAGAAAACGTCAACATGGGAAGCTCAGAAAGCTCCTCCGGCAAAAACCCAGAAAGCGAATTGAAAGATAGCATTAAAGTCTTCAAATTCTTGCAGTTTCCAAGCTCAGCAGGTATTGAACCATTGAGCTCAGAGTACACAAGATTCAGTATAGTCAAATTCTGCAACTTCCCTATGGACTTGGGGATTGAACACTTCAAAGGATTATAAGAGAGGTCAAGTTTACTCAGGGAATTTAAGTTTGAAATTTCTTCAGGTAGTGGGCCTGTGATCGAACAGGAAGGTGAAAAGAAGTTTTCAAGCCGTGTCAGGGAACCAATTTCCGGAGGTAATTGACCGGAAAATGAGTTAATGCCGATGTAAAGATCGGTGAGGTTTCTGAGGTTGCCTATTTCTGGTGGGATTGCACCGGAGAATGAATTGTTTGATATATCCAGAGATGTCAGAGATCGAAGATTATTGAAGAGAGTTAAGGGGAGAGAACCTGACAAAAGATTGTTCCCCAGGTCCAGGAATCGCAATTGAGTCAGCTCGCCGAGTTGACTCGGTACTGTTCCAACGAGAGAATTCCAAGAGAGGTCGAGGGTATCCAGTTGCATTAACTTCCCAAGCTCTGGTGGGATTTTTCCGGTAAAAGAGTTGGGACCGAGTTTAAGGGTTTGGAGATGAGTCAACTCACTAATTTGACTCGGGATCTCCCCTGATAACTGATTGTCCCCAAGACAAAGCTGTTTTAAGCGTTTTAGACTGGAAATTTGCAAAGGGATTTCACCAAAGAAAATATTTGACGACAAATCGAGGATGGTGAGGCTGTACAGAGAAAAAAGGGACGGAGGCAAAGGACCTTTGAGTAACAGAGCAGCGAGTGAGATTGAAAAAACTCTACCTTGCTGGCAACCAACACCAACCCAGTTGCAGTGAGGAACTGACCGGTTCCATGAAGCAAGAAAGTGAGGATTTTGAAGGGTCGCTTTGAATGAAAGGAGGCTTTCCTCCTCTTGCTCTGCAATGGACCTGGATAGGGAATTGAAGGATTGGGCTATCAAAAAGAGGCAGAGAAGCAGAAGCTTCAAACCCATAACGATGGTCAATGTTAACGAATGCTGCAAACAGATAAAAAGAAGCTCTTTGAGGAAGAGAAGGAGAAGAATTAGAAGAGTTTTTTTTTACACAAAACCCATTTGAGACAGGTAGGTTAAAGCACAAAATGGAGGTGAGGAAGCTGAAACGCCATGGTGGTGGTGGTATTTAGAGTGTTCAAAGTCACGTGATTGAAGCTTTTGAGCAACGGGAATTCTGTTTTGTTTTCAAAGAAACCCCTCAACTACTTCAGAATCATCTTTTGGACCCTAAAATGTAAAAAACCTTTTAATTAAAGTGCACTTCTGAGAATCCGGCTTTTGTCTCTTCCATTAATATTCACAACTTTATTTATTTATTTTCTTTTTTAACTTTTATTCTAAAAAAATTTAACAATGAACTCGTTTAAGCATATCGATTTTTAATTTTGATACAAATGAACTCAAATCCAGACCAGATTTAATCTCCATTAGGTTAATGGACATTGGCTTTCAATGCCAATTTTTCTTTCGGTTTAATAACCACAAATAATCCAAATATATTCGTATTAATAACACACACCCATTCTGGTTTATGGGATGTACGACCTGAGTCTGGCTCGATGTCCAGTTAGACCACTACGGAAAGATGAGATTTTTGGCGAACAGTAATTCTGAGATTGCGAGAGGGTTCTATGCTTGTTTGTTATTTGTGTTCTTTCCCAGCAAGATCCAGAGTTATATTATATTTCTAACTGGATTTACTTATGTCGTCCATCCTGTTGATTTGGTTGGGCCTTGTAAATCAAGAATCACTCCTAGTGTGAGAACAAACACTTAAATTATTCAATTTTGCAATTAAATTAGCCAAATATTTGCTGCTCTTTTTTGTTGTTGTTCTATTTGTATATGACTCTGATTTTAGTATGTCATTCATTTTCAGATTTACTGAAATTTGGACAGAGATTAATAATTATCGATTTAAAATAAAAATAATTTTTTTAATTGATAAAAATTTAAATTGACAATAATAATTTCTATCAACTATTATATTTTACTTATTTATTTTTAAACGACAATTGAATTTTATAATTAGACATTCGAAAATCTCTCAATTTTCTTCATTGGCATGGATTTCACGTCTTTTCCTTGCAATGTTAGAAGTAATTGGTCCTGCAACAGTGGATCTAATAGCATTGTTGGCCAGAACCCAGCTACTAAACTCCAATTATGATCATCCAACTCAAAAATACCCTGAATAAACCAAAAGAAATTGGTAGTGTTATTGTCCATGAATCTAACGGAAATTAAATTTCGTCTGGATTTGAATTTATTTTTGTCAAAATGAAAAAATAAAATGCTTAAATGAGAAAAAAATCAAAAAGAGTTTAATGGACCCCATTGTGGAAGGTCAGTGTTTTTTTTTTAATATATTTTCTCTTTATTCTTTCTGAGTATTTTCTTTTGGATTTTTGTAATTGATAGTCTATTGTTGATGGATTTTTGTATGACTGGTTTCATTGATGATCAAAGAGATCAGAGATGCCATGCCACCCTACATTTCTAAGGCAGGGACTTTATATTGAAACTTTGGATTTTTTTCCCCTTATTTTTCATGTTAATTTTGAGAAATCATTAAATAGAATTCTTTTAGGCAATATTCTTTTATTTTTATTATTTATAAATATGTCTTACTCTTATTTTGATAATATTAATAATATACATCTCTTTTTATGAATGAAATCTATTTACCATTTTGAATAAAAAAATAATCTTATTTTTTTTTATTCGTCTTAAATTATAATTTATTTTACTTTTTTAAATATTAATTTAGTAAATAATTATCAAATATATTTTTTTATTAATTCACATAAATATTATCATATATAAAATTATATTTTTATTTTTTTTTATGTTGAAATTATAAATTTATACTAAAAATAAAAGTAAATATTGAAAAATAAATAATAAAAATAATTTAGCAATGATAATTTTAGAAGAAATTAATAAAATTAATATAATAAATTAAAAATAATTAAATTTCTTAAATTATAAATAAAATGAAATAAAATTATTATTATTATTTTTTAGAATAGAGAGCATATATGTTTTCAAGATTCTACATTTATCAATCCAAAGTCTAATTTCAATAATAAAAGCTCTTAATTAAATGTGTGATTTATTAAAAATTAAATATAAAAATAATCTAACAGCAAGACACTCTCCTAAAAAAAAATTTACATTTTGTTCAGTAAAAAAAAATAAAAAAATAAAAAAAAGTAGTAGCAGCAGACTGAAGCTCTGAACACGGGGGCATCAAACAAGAGTTGTGTGGGCAGTGTACTTGACCTTTGTACTGACCACCAAGACACTGGGTAATTTAAACTAGCCCTAGTTCAAAAAAAAAAAAAAAATCTAAAATACTCCAACAGATTATTAATTATTGATAATAATTCAATAATTAATTAATAGTCTAAGAAATGAGAGTTTTTCCTTAAAAACAACCAAAAAAAAAAATTATCATTTTATAATAAAATCTATTATTATTATCGATTTATACTAATCGTGCATCTAATATCTGCGCTGTCTGATATAGGGTCCGCACTATTTGATGCAGATTCACACTGTCTGACACAGCGCATCCAAGACTCGCACTATTGATGTAGCACATCTAAGGACTACGCTATATTTTTATTTTTCATTTTATTTTTTTTAAATTAATATTTTTTTAATTTTTTATTAAATTAATTTAAAAGTGCAGGTCTCCAATTTTTTTTATCCCAGTTAGCACAATATTTATAAGTAATTTTTTTAAAAATTAATACCTAAAACTAATTAATAATATTTTTATTAAAATCATGATAATATTAAATTTATTTAATTAAATAATTAAATTTTAAAAATAAATATTTTTGATGTATTATATTTTTATTGTTAAATTATTTATTTTAGAAAGTTTAATTAAAATTAATAATTTACACACATAATATTAAATTTATTAGTGTTGTTATTTTTTTATCAATATATAAATTAATTATTTATAATAATATTTGGTTAGATTTAGACTCTTTAATTTTTAAACTCTCTAAGTATTTTTCGTTTAACCGCACAATCAGTAAGTTACTATTTTTTTTCTACATCATTTTTTTATTTATTTTATGATTGATTGTTGTTTAAATTTTTTAATATTAACTTAGAAATATTAAAAAGTTGTTCTCATTTTATTAATATTGCTTTGCGTAACATTTTAAGTTAATATTTAGAATATTTTAATTAAATGTGAAGCATTTTAAAAAATTGAATGCATGCATTTTAATTAACTGTGCTATATTTTTATTTTTTATTTTATTTTTTAAATTAATATTTTTTTAATTTTTTATTAAATTAATTTAAAAGTACAGGCCTCCAATTTTTTTTGTTCTAATTAGCACAATATCTATAAGTAATTTTTTTTTTAAATTAATACCTAAAACTAGTTAATAGTATTTTTTATTAAAATCATGATAGTATTAAATTTAATTAATTAAATAATTAAATTTTAAAAATAAATATTTTTGATGTATTATATTTTTATTGTTAAATTATTTATTTTAGAAAGTTTAGTTAAAATTAATAATTTACACACATAATATTAAATTTGTTAGTGTTATTTTTTTTTATCAATTTGTAAATTAATTATTTATAATAATATTTTATTAGATTTAGATTCTTTAATTTTTCAACTCCCCAAATATTTTTCGTTTAACCGCACAATCAGTAAGTTATTATTTTTTTTCTATATTATTTTTTTTTTATTTTGTGATTGATTGTTATTTAAACTTTTTAATATTAACTTAGAAATGTTAAAAAGTTATTTTCATTTTATTAATATTGTTTTGCGTAACATTTTAAGTTAATATTTAGAATATTTTAATTAAATATGAAGCATTTTAAAAAATTGGACAACTGTATTTTTAAATTAATTTAATAAAAAATTAAAAAAATATTAATTTAAAAAAAATTAAAAAAAAATTAAAATATAGCTAGTGCTGCGTCAGACAGCGCGAATCTTGAATGCGTTGTGTCAGACAGCGCGAGTCTTGGATGCGCTGAGTCAGATAGAGCGGGCCTTGGATGTGCTGTATCAGACAGCGCGGATCCCGAATGCGCGATTGGTATAAACAAGTAATAATAAAGATTTTGTTATAAAATGGTAAATTTTTTTTTTTTTAGTTATTTTTAAGAAAAAAGCTTTGCTGAGAGAGGCCACAGAATTTCCTACTTGGTGCCCAAAGGGGTAATTCCTAAATTAGGCCAAGGAAACCAATTTCCAGATCTCATTCAATTCATTCCTTTTGTTATTCCCCAAGTGAATGGTCTTCCTTCTGGTGCTGAAACTGCTTCTGATGTACCTTTTCAACTTCATAATCATCTCTGCACTGCTTTAGACCAAACGAAAGACCAAATTAAAGCTATCTTACAAACTATAAAGCCTAATTTTGTGCTTTATGATGATTTTCCTTATTGGATTCCATCTTTAGGGAAAGATTTGGGCTTCAAGTCTATTGTGTATAGTGTTATATGTGCTGCTCGTCAAGCTGTGCGGGTGGTTCCGGCAAAGAAGATTGTTAAGGGTATGAAATTTGAAGATTTAATGCAATTACCACCTGGGTATCTGTCACACCCCAACTCCAATGGTTCGATGGTTCTAGGGCAAGGGTAGGCTTAAGGCCACCATAAACCCGTAGAACTCACAGGTTCTGAATCTTACATACAATTATATCACATATTTACATCATGCCATAACATATCATAATCCATTCAAGCATAAGTCATTTCTTTACTATCTCATTCCATATCTTTCTCTTGTTCCTTAATGATCTAAAGAAGACATCTCTCATCAAAGAGGAACAAGAGTATCCAAAGGATAACATTCCTACATCAATATTCTATCATTCCCGAAAGACTAACTACGGAGCTCTAGAATGTACTCCAATACATATGATATCATAATATCGTTAATAATTATACAAAGCATCTCAAAAGAATAATTACAATAAAGCTTCTTCGAGAAAATAAGTCAAGAAGCTTGATCTTCTCTACCAGCTCCCTCACGAGCTAAACTATCACCTAAAATCCACAGAAGAGGAGTGAGCCTTCAACTTAGTAAGATATGAACATGTAATGGGAAGGAGTACATATACATACTTATATAAATGCAAAAATTTAGGAGAAACATTTCTTTCAAGACCATAATCAGAATCAGAATATAGTTAAGTTTACAAGAAAACAGGAGTGCTCACAATCAAATAGCATGGCAGAACTACAGAATGATCGATAGCCATGCTACCTCTCATAACAGAGCGCATCAGTAGCCTTGCTACCTTATCGCAAATGTATGCTTGGCCAGGCATACGCCTAGAGCTCCTGGTCCCCTCTAGGTGGAACACTGGTACAGAACTCTACCAGCTGAGTTCCCAAAGTGCACAATGGACCAATGAATTTA